>JAVTVY010001559.1:0-33232 GCA_036873755.1 Hanleya hanleyi | reverse complement strand
TGAAGTTCCGGATTGGAACTTAGACTTATTGTTTGCGGAACCGCGAGAAGTTAGGAAACCGCGACCGGCAAAAGTGCACGAAGATACCACTTCGGTTCTACCGATGATAGAGCCTCGTGTTACACGAGGGGGTCGGATGGTTCGAAAACCCCAGTTTTTGTCCGCATATGACTGCTCCTAGATAAGGTCTAGGGTCATTTTAGAAGTTTCTTTGGTGTTGATGCTAGAGGAAAAGGATAATCATGCTATGCTATGTCAGAAGTGAGCAGACTCGTCCAAAAGGTCCTAGGTGCATCCTGGGTCACAAGTCACAAGTCACAATGTAATTTGGGAAGATGCATAATTAATAATGAAAAAAAAAAAATTATGTGTACCCTGCTTCCAGTGAAGAAGTGGAGTAGGTTAGAGGAATTAGGGCAAGTGAAGTTGGGATGTCTTGTTGTTGTTGTGCAAGATGTCATTGGTGATGTCATAATTGTCATATAGATTGTGATTAGTGACGTTATTGTCTGTGATGTCTTGTTGTTGTGCAAGATATGTCATTGGTGATGTCATATTTGTCCTATAGATTGTGATTGGTGACGTTATTGTCTGTGATGTCTTGTTGTTGTGCAAGATATGTCATTGGTGATGTCATATTTGTCATATAGATTGTGATTGGTGACGTTATTGTTTGTGATGTTGTATAGAAGTCATTGTCTTGGGCGCCCAAGTTGTTTGGTCTGTGTGGTTGGATGTCGGGTTTTGTCGGTGTGTAATTAGTTTGAGTTGCTTTTGATGTGGTGGTGTGAGACATTTTGTTGTTTTTTTTTTCTTTGATTTTCAGAAAAAAAAGAAAGAAAAGGCCAATTATGTTCGGGGAAACAGGGGGGTAGGGGGGTGGATTGAAGGGGGGATTCTACGGCTGGGTTATGGGGGACGGGGTTATTTAATTTGGGGAGGGAGGGGTGGCAGTAGGTAAGGGGACGGGGTTATTTAATTTGGGGAGGGAGGGATGGCAGTAGGTAAGGGGACGGGGTTATTTAATTTGGGGAGGGAGGGATGGCAGTAGGTAAGGGGACGGGGTTATTTAATTTGGGGAGGGAGGGATGGCAGTAGGTAAGGGGAGGGGAATATTTGGGTGTGCCCTAAATTTTGTATGGCTGATCTGCTTGCGATACTGTGCCGCCTTGGGACGGCTGGTTTCCCGGTTCTTTGGTGAACAGTCGTGATATCAGTGGCTGGTTGGTCTCTGGCTGGGCGCGGGGATCTTTCTTTCTCTCTCTCTTTCTTTTGATTATCGCAGTGTTTCTTGTGGGCATTTGCCTTCAGGCTCCGGTGGTTTTTGGTCGGCAGCTTTCCTATTCTTGGTTGCAGCCCAGCTTGGAGCCGCCCGGCCTCTGTTGTCTTGCTTGTTCATTTGGACTCCTCGGGTCTGGACAACCCCTTGTGGGTTGCTCAGGTCCATCCGCCCCTGAGGGTGGTTGACTCATATTGCCACTTGGATGTCGTCCTCGGTCGCCTCCACGGTAAATATACCTTGGAGACCATCGGGGTCGAAGTCGGAACAGTACATCTGTTGCATACCCCGGTGGTAATGGAGCATGTGGTGTGTGATCTTGTTTTCCCGGGGAGCTGGAAGTCTAAATCTCTAACCGTGCTCCTCGGGGATCCAGGAGTACACGCCACATACGGACTGCACCCCCACCAGGTCGGCCGTCCTGTGGACCGGAAAACCAAGGATAAACTTCATCAATTTCTGCGGTCCCCAGGATGTGTTGGTCTGGGGGAGGTCGGTCTGGACTATGAGGACCATGTGTCTGTCGTGGAGCGCCGGTGTCAGGCTGATTTCCTGAGGGAAATCATGCCATTGGCGCTCCCGCGAATCCTCCCGGTCGTCATTCATTGCCGGGAAAATACCCGGAGGAGTGGCTACCGGGATGGCGGAGGGCGGACCATGGCCCTCGATGATCTTCTGGGGATCTTGGGGGAGACGCTATCCGGTCCATGTGCATTGCTTCCTTGGGAGCTCTGCTGCCCTTGAGTCTTGGCTCGGGCGCTTCCCAAATGTAATATTTGAGGTGAGCGCCCGGGTTTTGGACTGCGGGGACACCGGGGCTGCTGTTCAGGGCTTGCCCATGGATCGGTTGATGGTTGAATCCGACTCGCCTTGCCAGTCTCCTCGAGGATTCCCGCGGATCAATACCCCCTGGGGTGTGTGGCCCGTTATTCAATGGGTGGCCGGGGTAAAAAATATGCCACCCCGGCTGGTCGTGAAGATAACCCGGCGGGACGCCTGCCGATTCTACCATCTTTCGGTATAGGGCGTTGCGCCGGGTGGTCACCGGAAGACGGGCTTAGCACTCCAGGGGAAAAACAGGCTTGGGATGGGTCTTGAGATGGGGGTCCTGGGTGGGGGGACGCTGGTAGGCGGTCTTCCCTCTGGGGCCTCGCATCTATTTCTCAGGACTCATCCCAGGGGAAAACAGATGGGGAGGGGGGTGATTATTTTTTATCTTTTATTTTTTTTTGAGAATGGGGCTTTTTGGAGGGAGAAAGCTAGTAGGCAGTTCTCCCTCTTTAGCTCCCTATTCTAGTGAATATTTTAATAGTTATTTTATTCACACACGCTGAGTACAAAAGGGGAGACACGTATTGCCTGTCATAGCTATAGATAATTAGCTTCAGCTTTTCATAATAGCTGAAAATAAATGGAGAGTTACAAGAACTTAAACTTTAAAGTTTTTCTCTTTTTTTTGTCACCCTTTAGGATTACATAGCCCTTTTTATTGATAGGTGCCAATTCTAGGCCTAAATATTTGAAAGGCCGTTGAAGGATCTTAAAGAATTGGTGGGTTGGGTGACTTGTCAGCTCCGTGCTCAGCGTGTGTGGTTGGCTCCAGGCTAAATGGCTGATGAGCCATCTAAATTTTGAGGAGGGAGGGATAAGGCTGCTAGGCCTTGGAGTACATTTCTTAAGGTTAATTTTTATGGGTAGCTTTTGGATTTTCCACTGGGGCAGCTAGTAGGCATGCCCCGGTGGGGGGGAAGGGGGGTGTTCAGTAGCCTCGCGGTCTGCTAACAGACTGAAGTTGAGGTTTAGAAAGAAAGAAAGAAATAGAGTATTTCTTTGAATCTGGGAAAAACAGTTTTAGTGTCTTTTAATAGTGCATCATTTTTTGTGCAGAGATAGGCAAGTTTTTAGTGTAGGTATTTTTGAGGCTGGCGTAGCTTATTTGTAAGGCCAGGACATGCTAGGCAGAAATGCTGGAGTAATGGGAACTGCACCCTTTTAAGGGTAGCATAAGGTTTAGGAATATTTGGGAGTTTTTAGGGACATATTTTGAAGTTAGGACAGTTAGGGTAGGGATAGGGCTGGATGTAAAACACGATAAAAGAAAAAGCTGGAAGGCTGAAAGGCTGGAGATAACCCACCCCAAAAATCAGGAGGGGGAAGGGTGTGGTAGTGGCCGCTGAGATCATGTTGAACCAGCGAAGATGGCCGGAATGTCCCGAAGACCTTCAGCCAATGAAAAGCTAGAAGGCTGAAAACGGGAGATCGGAGAGTCCGTGCCTATACTCTGGGCAGTCGACCACATCCAGCCGTACGAGACAGAGGTACGATATACAGCCGGAGGGATTTGCAAGATCTGATATACACAGGTAAGCCTGCCGCATCTTCTCCCGGACCAGGTCCTACTTCAGAACCTTGATTTTTGGCATGAACGTGCATTAGGGCATTGTTACCAGCAAGTTCTGATCTGAAATAATTCTGATTAAAATTTCCTCTGTCTCCGCCTATCTGCTACATTAACTGATGCATCTGTCATAGAGGGTGGGGGGGGGGGGGATATAAAACTGGAACTCGCAAATTCAGTGTAAATTTTACTTCTCTTTTGGTCATTTAGCATGTTAGACGTAGAATACGCCTTCGACCACGTTTTGTTTTTCCGCAAGCTTTGAAAAGATGTAACTTTCGAGGGGACACTATACGGACTCTCCGCGATTCGGGTGGTTTTAGTTTTGTGATTTCTAAACGAGGGTTGGCGAATATAGTCGAATGTACGGATGGTGCATTGGTGTGCTGGACGATGGATGCCAGTCATGTCTTACTGAACAAGTCTGATGGATCTCGAGCAATGGCTAATGAAAGATGATCATTAAAATGAAAAATGGAACAATCAAACATCTCAAAAATGAATGTACATTGTTCAAATCCTCTATCAGATTTCCGGACACAGCGTACATTGTCAGACTGTATAATTTACCACATGTATGTTGGTCCTACAACATAACTTTTGACATGGTAATCACCCCGGAGATTCAGTTCTCCATCCCTTGTGTGCATTGGCATGACATTCCATCCCGTGGAGCATGTTTTCCATCCTGTGGAGCAAAACATGGACGAAAGTACACGTTTTACGGGGTCTCCAGACAAAGTGAAAGATACAGATGAACTGGGGCGGAGATAGGTGGATAATCATGTGGCCTATCGGGGGCCTATTTAATCATAGAAGAGATATGATTACAATTCCCTCCCTGTCAAGATTCCGTTTTCAGTAAATAAGCTACACAGTTAGAGCTTTTGTGGGTATTTTGACAGAAAAGGCCGCATTATACCCCCGATTGGAGTCCTTTTTATAACATGGCTCGTCCGTTTTCAATGAAATATAATGCCAAGTTTACTAGTGTACATATCTGTTGTTGTAAAGTCAGTCAAACTGCCTAGAGAACCGCTGATGAACTCAGCTGAACTAATTGTATTGCGGTAGTCCATACCACGGAGCACGACAAGCCATCCCTTGGAGCAAGAAAAACTTGAAAGAATTGATATCATTAACATTGCGATTCCTGAATTTCGATGTTAAAGAATTGAAAAAGAAATGACTTCCGCGTTTCATTCACTAATGGATTTTCTGGCTCGATCAACCACCAACAGGCCGGACTAGGAATATCATTTGTACACATAACATAAATTGCGGACGTTACCGTAGACCCATCATAATTTTTTTAGTATCTCGTCAACGCACTCGTCACTTTGTGTGCTGTTGGGTATAACAACAGGATTCTTCAGCTCGAGACAGTATTCAAAGAGTGTTTTATTACGATGTCCATATCGTATGTTTCTATATTACCAAGATAACAGAGGAAGGACATTGCAAACCTATGATCCACGTCCGATAACCGTAAGCGCGATCTATGTCCTTAGCTACAGTGTTTCGCCGCGCGCTAACGGGGCACCACTGCGCTCGAGATGGTGCAATATTGCCTTGAGACCGTGCACTATCTCCTCGAGATCGTGTGACATCGCCTCTAGACAATTCGCTACCACAGAGCATATAACAGATCTTGTACTATACATTTAATATGGGGAAATACAGAATATCATACGACCAATCAGGATGAACAATTACGGTATCAGGTATAATAATAAATTTTATGACAGATGGCTAACTGTTGAAATAGTGTTGAAAAATGTATATTCTGGGTTCGGGGCACAACTATTCTTTCTTGATTTTATTTTATTTTTATAAAAAAGAGCACAAAAGGAACTAAAAACCGAGTCACCTCACCACTTTTCCTACGAAGTAGGCTACCATCTCCAAATTGTCCGGTAGTCAGTCAGTGAGTGAGTGAGTCCATCCGAAACCTTTCGTCGGCAAAATAAGGATAACCGTTGACATTAGAACCTTGGTTTTTTGGCATGAACGTGCATTAGGGCATTGTTACCAGCAAGTTCTGAGCTGACCGAATTCTGATGAAAAATTGATTTATAATTACTTTTTATTATTTATTGATGGCTCAGCGAGTGCACTCTCATGCCCATGGGAACCCTTGGCTGTATGTTTCGCTTTGACTTTAGAAGGTTCCCTGATACGGCATATCACGTTGGACACACCGGTTCTCATAAAATGACCGAAGTTAGAGGATTTTGAGCCCGGTCAAGACTTGGATGGGTGACCTCGTGCTGTACTGCTCGACTGATCAGTGTACATGGTAATAGGAACGGAGGGCGATTATATTTGCTACGCTAATGACTCGCCCGCGGTAACATCTGGGAAAGTTAATAGTACCCACTGTCAATTAGAGACTGCTAAATAAATTCTCTCACGGTAGCACATAGGGCCCCCAAGTCATCTCGCGAGTACACACTTAAATCATATCAAACCCTACTTCGTAGGTCCTGTGACGTCATACACACTGTCATGTTTAGGGGTTGTCATGGAATTGTAGTCTATTATTAGACGTTCGTGATGTTTATTACGTCGAAGTCGTAATAGATTTAATCGCTAGTAAATATTGACTAACATTGCAAATGGCGGACACGAATAGACCTGGATTAAGCAAGTAGTTAGACCACAGCGCCATCTGCACATTGTAGTTTACTATTAGACGTTTTTCGAATAATAGAGCTACGTAAGCTTGTTTACGTTCTGTTATGTGGTTATATTCATGGAGTGTCCTCGAAACTGTTGTAATTGTATCTGGGTCAGATCATACGTCAATACTGTATATTGTAGAAGCTTCTTGATTTTGTAGAATTGTCTCGAATGACGCATAGATTATAAATAGCCTAACATTCAGTGATCGAGGAGGGAATTCAAGCAGACTTATGTGGGTGCGTTATACTGACTTACCTTTGCCTGAAATTATGGACTGCTGGATTGTATACTCTGGTGAATTGACTTTTGGCTGCGGTGTTGTCTACGATATTCAACTGTCGGAGATTGGACATTTACTGGAACTATAAACGGCTGGGCGGTGTTGGACTATCAAAATACAAAAACGCGGTTTCTGCGCGTCGGGACGGACTTGGAGAGATTTGTGCACGCCAGTACGGACTGTGAAATACACACCGGTATAGCACTGAACAGTAAGACTATATTTCTCATTTATTTGTTGTATTAACCTTACTTAATTTGTATATGATTTTAGTAGTGTAAATAAATATTTGATTGTTAATCCTTGACATCACATCCGCTTTTCTGTCACGTTTTTTCTATTATCGTTTAGACGTGACAGGGTGTTCACCAAAACAGAATACTTTTGTTCTTGACCTAATACTGTCACGGAACAAAATAACGGATTTATTAAAAGCTTCATTTTATATTGTAAATTTCAAGATTATAACCATTTGTAATATTTTATTGGTAAAGGACACCGTTCACTTGCTTGCTCTGTATTATGGCAGCCATCAGGAGAAATGGCAGACTCAGTATCCATATCGTCACCTATATGTATGTTATAACGACAAGCGTGTTCATTGAACTGATCGCAAGTCTCTGAAAAATATTCAGAAGACACAACAACTGAGACACACTATAATGAGTAATCAATGGTTTATCCAACTTGATTGTTACTAAATTTTTGCCTTGCAGTTTGTATAAACTAATGGGAAAAGGTACTGGAATTTGATGTATATATGGAATAATAACTAACTCCCAGACAGCATGCACGTGGCAGGTCGACGTTAGTCAAAGGACAGCTTGATCGCGTGTAATTAATACAAACACATGTTCAGAGTGTCCGTCTCAACTTGATTGTTATCAACATCGCCATCCCCCATCCCCCGCAAACTCTCCCTGTCAATCGTTCTATTGATTCGTTTCATCGTACACAATGTACGATTATAAATAAGAATAATACCTTTTACTATATGACAAATTAGCTGTACTGTTTAGAGTATCATATAGGAAATTTAACCTTGTGATCGGCCACGTCACCCCAAGGAAAAGCGGAGTTTTACACTCAACTTATTTCATGAACGTCCTATAAATGAGGTTTTATTATCTGTAATGCACAACGTTTCACTAAAATATATCATCAAATGTCGTTATGGCGCCCATGGATGTTGCCGCTAGTTACGCTCACTTGCTAACTCGTATACATTTCCCACATACTTTGAGTATAAAATTCAGTTTCAGACTATTTCTCAAATTTGGAGGAATTTATCTGTTTTTCTTGCTCCAAGGGATGGCTTGTCGTGCCCCGTGGTATGGACTACCGCAATACAATTAGCTCAGCTGAGTTCATCAGCGGTTCTCTAGTCAGTTTAACTGACTTTACAACAACAGATGTGTATACTAGTAACCTTGGCAGTATATTTCATTGAAAACGGACGGACCATGTGATAAAAATGACTCCAATCGGGGGTATAATGCGGGCTTGTCTGTTAAAATACCCACAACAGCTTGAACTGTGTAGCTTATTTACGGAAAACGGAATTAAGACAGAGAGGAAATTGTGATCATATCTCTTCTATGATTAAATAGGCCCCTGATAGGCTACATGATTATCCACCTATCTCTGCCCTTGTTCATCGGTATCTTGCACTCTGTCTGGAGACCCCGTAAAACGTGTACTTTCGGCCATGTTTTGCTCCACAGGATGGAAAACATGCTCCACGGGATGGAATGTCATGCCAAAGCACACAAGGGATGGAAAACTGAATCTCCGGGGTGGTAATGGTATTTTGTGAAACTGCGGATTGATTTGTCAGTCTATCCGGCGAAGATCGAAATGTTGCATTTGTAAACCTTAGTGTCAAGGATCAATTATTGTGAAACGTTGTTGTTGTAACAGGATATTTCATAATACGAAAGAAGTATTTTGAGATTGGTAGGTACTTCCCACAAAACTGAATATTTACACAGATATACCTTCATCCATATACAGCTCAACATGTTGCAACTGTATCATCGATAAACCAGTGAATATACAACAAATCGATGTTGTAAAATACTCGTGCATTTTGTGGTTTTTCTGTCACAAGATGAAAATTTTTAAATGATGATGCATTCGTGCAAATTAGTTCCAGTAGGGTCACAGGTAGAACTGAAAGATATTATTGTCATATTTGATATAGTTGTAAAGTTATTGAGGATATTGGTTTTCATAAAAATTATAATCTCGAATAATATTAAAACTATGTAAGTACTATAGTTTCAAAATAACTAGTTGATCTAGCTGCATGGGGCCCTAATGGAACTAATTATGGGTCATTTATAATGATTATGCGTGTCAAATTTTTCATCTTTTGACACAAATTGTACAAAATATTGTGTAATATCAATTTACTGAATATTCACTGGTTTACTATGGTATCACAATACTGAGCTGTATGTGTGTGTAAACTATCAGCTTCCTGTGAAGAACTAATCTCAAAATATTTCCGATCACTGATGTATTTATTTGCAGGTCTGGGGTCTTTTTGCATGCCAACTTTTCCATTTAGACCTACAACTTTGGACATTTGTCCATACTATGCAGTGACCTCCGAAAAGACTGGCAACTTCCAACTTCGTCAAATAGACCTGCACACAAAAAATTTAAATACATCACTATTGATTTTAAAAATTTCTACATATCCTGTTCCACAATAATTGAACCTTAATAGCCAAAATAAAAAAAAAGAGTTATTTTTCAACATGTCAGATTTATTAATTTTTTTTTTTTTTGAATTAAAATGAAGTTGAAAACAAAGTTGAAGGTTTGGTGGACATAAAAAAAAATGGATAATGCGCTCTTTTGTAATTTTGTTCTTTGGATAATGTGACTTTTGGATATCATGCCTTGAGTGCTTAGGCTATAGCTCATGTGACCTGTTGTAATATCGATTAGGATTCGCGTACCAGATTATAGTTGCCTGCTAGACAAGATTTATACTGCATTGTTATTAGCACATTTTTTCTCTTCTTGGCCTATTCAATTTATCCAGCAAAGTGCATTTTATTAAAATTTGTTTGTCTCCTCAGCAGTGCTTCATTTTTACGGAAAGCGATCACTCGCCTGCACCTACCGCTTGCATTATTTTTCTTTGAGGAGAGTGAAATATGGCTCCTCTTAAATATAAATCACTCTAATCTATTAAGTCACAGTCACTCTCCTTGATTTCAGAATCGCTTTCCTGGAAATTTCTGAAGAGAGCAATTTTTATCTCACCTGCTATTTTGAAAAGTGAAGCACTGTTTACTTAATTTCTTTATACATATACACATTCTTTAGACATTCTGTTCATTTGAATATTTGTCCCCAGATGTGGACTCCTGACTCAAGCACGTTTGGTAAACCAACTTCCATACTGCCAGCGAAGAAGACTAAAGTTATGGATACCATTGACCCTCCAGTCTCTGCAGTTCTTATCGATACAAGTGGTCCTATATCCTGCAATATTGAGTGCCAAACTGATACAAATGAGAGGTTCAACATTGCCTCTCAGACTGCTCCACAGCAGGTAATTTAGTACTGGTTTGTGTCTGAAGAAAACCTGTTAATTGTTTACTTTGTCAGTTGCTGAAAGTCATTTCATTAACAGCTGCACGATCAGTTCCCATCAGACGCATAGCTTGTTTAATTTACACTCTCAAATTATTGGTTTAAACTGCCAAAACTGGTTAAAAAGTGAGTTGAAGAAAACTTTTAAAGTGTAATAGTGGCTGCCTGGCTGACAGGTCTGTGTAGCCATCCAATCCCCCTGGATGGGTCCTCAGTGCTTCTGTGATGCAGCGCTCTCGCCGCTGTAAAATAAAATATGCCTGTGGTTTATTGGAAGTGACCTATTAAGTATTGAACATTATTTGTCCCCGGGTTCGCTTGTGAAACCGTTTCTCACTGGCCGATAATACCTGTTAAAATCGCGATATAAACGATATGTACTCCGCCCTGTCTAGGGTGTTCAGTACAATAAATATTGAATTGAATTAAATTGAATTGATATGTTGGAAAAATTGCAGAATTTGCTTCATGCAGGGTTTAAAAAAAACCCTCCTGGGTATAGGGATTTTTAAACCTGCACAATGATGCATGTGTGCAAATCGGCTACCAGGGGCGACTACTCTGTCACATGCGCCACAACACAACTGGAGCTGTAAACAATCAGCTGCTCGTTTTGAAGTAGCGATGACGGAACTCTGAGCCATATTGTTTTATAAGTGTATATCTGAGAGAACCACTCAATAAATTGCTTCCACATTTAAAGATGCAATGGCATTTCAGGCATTTACATGAATTGACCTGCACGTGAACTTGATGTGGCCAACTATTGTTGCATTATTCGCGCGGTAGATTTGCACAACAACAACCTACGTCAAACTGTAACAGAACCGTAAAGATCACTTTTCAGGGCTTATTTCCATCAAATAATACATAGGGCAAAAATAGCCCAGAGTTTAAATTTTCAACCAGGGTTAAAAACATTAACCTGGCTCAAAATCCTGATAACTTATATCATTGATGTAAATATTGTGTCAGACTGTCTTTTAACATTTTTCAGATTCATCATTCCAAGGCACAGATACAGCTACACACCCGCTCAACTGCTACTCAAACTGAGTAAGAACAAAATCACGACACAGCTGCTCCTTTGAACAGTATAAAACATACAAACTAATTGCATGCACATACAATAATAAGAGACTTTCCCACTCAATCATGAATGGTGGTGATACACTAGAAATAGTACATAAAATGAAATAAATTGCTTGTAACATAATTAGTTTGATTGAATACGGAGGTGATCCGGCATTAAAGACACTCACTGCAATTAGTAAAAGACAATGTTTATTTGGTGTTGCAGTGGAACCAATGTCACAGATACTGCTGTGCAGTGTAACTTGTCTATACATGTACAGTGTGCCAATCCAGAAAGTAAGGTAGTAGACAAGGAAGATGACGGGGAACTGGAAGATGATGATTTTGAGTGGTTGCCAGGCCAAGAAGAGGATGAAGATGACCCGCCTAGTGTCACAAATGAGGGGGACATCCTCCGGTATATATATATATATCACATCTCTAACTGGAGCTGTTGTCCAGAGGCTAACTAATATCCAATGCATGACCCTGATACCCTGTGGTGGCTTTATCCCCTCCCTTTCAATTTAGTGTTCAAGACAGTACCCGTGAAGTAAAATTACATTAATTCAGTATGATTGAGGATGTACACTGGATTAAGGATGTACATACCTGTACGTAGGTACAAATACTTACCAATTAAGGCGGCGTCAGCATATCGGCATATAGCGGCCCATAAAATTGCATGGGAAATTGACCATGCTTTCTTAGGACATGTATGTAGGATAATTACATAAAGCATGTAAAGGGTCATAATCTCATAATTGCAATGAAAACTAGATGGTGGTTACACATTTACAGGGTTATGCAATGGATAAGATCAACCACCTCCCTTGGGGTTATAATAATACCCCAGCCACCAGTCAGATCTGTTGGACAGGATTCTTGGCCTCGCGCCTGTTCACCGGAAATTGACAATCTTCAATAGAAACCACTTTAGAATTGTCTTTGTGTGACGAAATACGTTACCGACACGTAACCTTTGTGAATGGTCATAAATAATTATCTAGGAGGTAAATTTGCTCTATATTCATCTTCTACGGTTTCCACGTAAATCAAGCATGATACGAACTACCTCACGTGAAGGCATTTAGAGGCTGGGATTTGTTGCGGATGTGACCTGAAACTTTGGGTCTATTTTAAATTTGTATCCTGGCGCATGCTATTGGTGGCAGGGATGTTTCATGAGCCCGTGAAATGAAGCATATGCTATGGAGAGTTTGGGGTAGGATATGTGAGGTTTCCAATACTTTAGGAAGAGCAGTGTGAACTAAATTGTGTATGTAGACAGACAAATTTGCCTTGTTCGTGTGCTCACTGCATGCAACAACATATTTGTGTCTCAAAAATGATTCTTAGGTTACTTTCTGATTATTTTTTTTGTAATAGGAATGACTGTAATCCTGTAGAGGAAAGAAAATTCATAGTGTTTGAGTCGTCCCTACTGCAACTGCTGTCCCTATGCACCATGTGCTTCACGCCATGCACGGTTGCTGTGAAGAAAGTTCTGGGAACCTTTGTCGTGCTGTCCGCAAGCTGCAGCAAGGGACATACCAGAGACTGGACCAGTCAGCCATGTCACAAAGGTATGCCCATGGGTAACATGCTATCTGCTGCAGCTACGCTATTTAGTGGGTCCAGCCCAGCAACCATGGTCCACTTTTTTAATCATATGAGACTGCAGATGATTTCACTCCGAACCTATTTTATGGTGCAGTCAGCATATCTGTGCCCAGTAGTTAAAGAGGTTTGGGAAGAGGAGAACAAGACCCTTCTCGAAGAGAGAAAAGGAAAACTGATGGTACTGGGTGGTGATGGTCGATGTTGTTCGCCTGGTCATACAGCAAAGTATGGGGCTTACTCCCTGATGGACTTAGAGACCTCGAAAGTCATAGAAACTCAGCTAGTACAAGTAAATCTGTGTTCAGATTTCAGTTGTGTTCAGCATTATTCTTATTCATTTGTCTGGTTGTTTTGAGACATTTGTTTGCTTGCCATTTTCTGTACTTGTTATACCCCCTATAACAAACGTAGTGAGGGTTTGGGGGGGGGGGGAGGGCGGGCTTATACTGGAATGAGCCTGTCAGTCCATCTGTACTCCTGTGTTGTATCTCACTTCCTGGTTGACCAATGTTTTTTGTCCCCCCGCCGCGAAATGCTACCTGTCGGTCCTTCCCAACCATGTTGTGATCGCGATATCTAAGAACAGTTCGACTTCAAACTTGAAGGGTGACTTCGCATCAGTGAGAAGATAGCTGGAATTGTTTTTCACCAAACTGCGTTATCCAAGATGGCCACTGTCGGCTATCTTAGATTCCACCCGTCCCAAAAATGTTGTGAACACGCTTTCTCAAGAAAAATTCAACCGATCGATTTAAACTTGGGGAATGTAAGATGGCTTGGATCTCAGACTCGTTTTTGGGCACAACGATGACACCGTTATGGTATTTCTGCATCGTCCTGCCTTCCATAGACAATTTTGCAACATTGTCCTTCACAATTATTTTATGTCCTTCACATCAAGAAGACCACACTCTCAGCAACAATCTAACATCACACAACAAATATATGGTGATTATATCCCATGTGTGTGAGACAGGCTTTTAGCTAGGATTTTTATTTTGGGGAGTCTCAATTGCCTATTTTTAAGGGTTTTGCTGAAAACAAGGAGTCTCATCCCTATATCTCCACCATGTTAAATTTCAGGGAGTCTCATTTTGAAATAGGGAGTCTCAAAGACCCGGAGACTCATGCATAGCTAAAAGCCTTGTGTGAGAAGCCAGTTTCCAGACAAGCTTCTTGGCGGGGGACCTGCTAGCTACTCGGCTTGTTAATTTTGTTTCCATGACCCTAAAACATCATTTAATTTGAGCTCAATGCTAAACAGAAAAATATTTTGATTTTCATTATGTAAATTTATATTTTACATGATGATTCTGCTATGGGGGTCAGGCCTTGCATCAGCTCAGGCCCAGACTCCTGGGGCCTATTCATAAGCCTGGTAAAGGCTTAATGTCGATGTCCTTTTATATTGAAAGCAGCCAGCCGTCAATAAGTCTGTTGTCATTTTCAGAATGCAAGGCCTGAGGGATAATCTGTAAGCCAGATTGCAAGATTTCTAGTTGAAGTTTATTTTATGTTCACTATGTTCATTGCTTTTTATTTCATGGGTGTATTTGTATAAAGATTCATCTCCCGATAATGAGAGCAGTATATAATGTTATAAATATATTTCAAATCTTCTCATGTTTGAATTTCATAGTAGAAAATATGTAGATCATGAATCGTAAAGGACCCCTGAATGTGATATTTTTGATAACTATAAAAACTATATCGGTCCGAGGTCTATTTGTAATGTTCATTAGTATCACTGTATGTTTTCCAGAGTAATCAGGTTAAAAATTCGGCAGCCATGGAGCTCGAGGGTCTGAAGAGGTGTTTAAACAGCCTTGGTGGTGCAGGTGTGAAAGTGGGAGAATTGGTGACTGACCGACATACCCAAGTAAAGAAGTACATGCGAGTGCATCAGTCAAAAGTCAAACACCATTTTGATGTTTGGCACATGGCCAAAGGTACGTTATTTTCTGAAATTCTGTTTACTCCTGTTGTTACCAAGACCATCCAATATATCAGACATGTACAACATTATATTCTCAGAGAGTTAAGACTTTTGATAATTAACAATTTTAGGATTTTATGTTTACATTTTGCACTTCAACTAAAAGGTGTGAAGAAGAAGCTGGACAAGATCGGGAAGAAGAAGGGGTTGGAGGTTGTGGGGCGCTGGTCCGCCTCAATATCCAACCACATGTACTGGTGTGCTGCCAGCAGTGAAGGGAGGGGGCCCTTGGTGTTAGCCAAGTGGATGTCGCTGCTAAACCACATTTGCAACACACACAAGCACACAGACAAATTGTTCAAGAAATGCCAGCATGGTCCACTAGAAGACCGGGAGTGGCTGTTACCAGGTAAAACTAGTATTATTAGTTATTCAGATTTTTCGCAGGATGTATGGAAAGTTATATCACCCTCCCTGAAACAAACTTTTCATACATCCTGGGAAAAACCTGAAAAATGAATTTATTATCCCTCAAGCCTATTTTCATACTGTACCACGAATTTTGTTTCCAAAACCAAGCTGCAACGAACGAAACAGTGTGTCTCGTTTCCAAACTGATCGGCATGTTCAAGCCACCGTTCTGTCGAAGCGAGTATCCTAGTAATCGCGAGCTGATATTGAACGCGTTTGCATCCGAGGTAGATTTCCGGAACAAATAACACTTTTGGTGAGTTATATGTCTGAAAATTCCAGGGACAATGATGCGGTATTACTTTGTTCCATTAAATTTTGACGAGTGGACAAAATTAAGTTATTCTATGGATTTCGATATTTGGTTCGCTGAAGTTTCGAGGGGAGACCGTCGTTTCTGAGCTTGCCTGTCACGAATCGCTCGTGTCTCGGAGTGTATGGGTTTATACGTTTAGGTAATGTATTTAGTCCAAAAATGTTATCAGCAATTCCATCAAAATGTTGCTTTTCTATCCCTTGAGTGGTGAAATATTTCATTTTGATGATCTGAAGCGGCGATCCGCCATGTCTGTTTCTGCACGTGGATCATTTATTTTTACCCCCTGGGAGCCCTTCCATTCAAGGTACCTACCGGTCACACCGTCCTACATGGATCAGCATACCGAAGTAGGGTGATTTGTCACGTGATCGTTCGGATCGGTCAGACACTGACATGGAAAGATCCAGGTGTACGGATTTTTACACCCTAGTAAATTGACCAATGGAAATGCTACGATTTAGGTTGAGGGATAATAATTGCTGTTATTACATCTCTTGCCAATCTGCCCGATATCATAATCTACATGTCAATATATACGGTGCATATTTCATAATTGTCCTCTAACTTCATAGGGATGGAAAAAGGTCAGTGGTCGCTACTGAAAATTGCTTTTACAAAGTAGACTGATAATTTTTGGATCATAATTCTACCATTTAAGGGTCAAGAGCAATAAAGAACATAGAAGAAATCATCACAAAGAAGGTTTTCTTAAAGGTAAGTTTTATTGTTGATAAGTTGGTCACATACACCAGGCCATCTGACAGCAACTTTTATAACAATCCACAGACACGCTGTTCGAGATGGATATTGCGAGCACAGGTAAAATACCATTGGTCTCGATGAGCGATTTCTAAATGTCACAGGCTAAAGATAATAGTGAGACCGATTGCACATAACTCACCTCCGCCCCCTCCCCCCCCTCAATTTTCCACTGACGATAGTTATGCACATAAATAATGCATCGATCATAATGCATCGGTCATCGATAGTAAATATTACAGAATTGTATAAATGTCTTTGTACTGTAGTAGGTATGTGAGTATTATTGTTTCCATCTTTACAGGATCTGTAGAAGTTGGCCCCGGGTGAACAGACTTCATCCCTGGAGTATTTTCATAATGTAATCTGTTTTTTTGCGCCGAAGCATGGGCACTTCTTCTTTGAAGCAATGGAATGCAGGTAGACTTCAAAGTAGTATTTGAAATTTAACTATGACTCTAAAGTGCTGAAATAGTTGGGGTTTTTGGACGAATTGCGAAGCAATATCCCTACTGTGGATTGATGAAGTGTGGCTGGCTGGTTGGTTGTCCGTCCTCAACATTCCAGGATACAAGTTTCCTGTTATTGCACTCATCCACTACAAACAACCTTTGTCATGTTCGTGAAAGCTACCGATGAAATAGGATTAACTCCAGTGTACTCCCCTGACCAATGACCGCCCTCCCCTCACCCTTCTAATTGCACTTCTTGATATTTCACCCTTCACGCCATATGTCATTCATTACAGTTATCCCCGTCTCACAGAGGCAGAATATATTATAATAGTCTCAAAATCTGTTACATTCTCTGATCGCCTTTTCAACCCGACCATTTGATTCGATTGAACGCTTGTTTTTGTACTGTAAGCTTTTCTTTGACAGTTTAAAATGTTACCGGTAAATGTTATAAAAAGTATGGTTTTGTGTTGGCCTTGCAAGTAAGATGTCTACACTTCTTATAATGAAATACTGATGTGATTTGAAACTTCAGACTCCGCATTGCCGCCTTGCGTTTCAATGAGAACAGCAATCGGAAGCAGGCAGAAACGAGGTCAGGGGTACCCAAATATGGGATCACCTACGGAAAGGCCAACCAAGGGACCCCGATTGTGAAGGAAGTTAAGACGCCTGTTACTTTCGGTAAGAGCTGTTTCGAGAAATGCAGAATCTTCAACAATTCAATTTGCATAGGCAAGCATGCCATTTTAAACTCAACTGCAGCTTTTTACCCTTCGGCCGTTTTGGCCTCGGGGTATTGTCGTCGCCATGTACGTCCGTCTCTCTGTACGGCAAAACCGCTCGAGACACAAATACCAAATTTTCAACACTTATCTAATGCTAAGCCAGACGCCTGTAGTGGCTTCCCTCAGCTCATATTTTACAGAGTTCTGCCCCTTTACAGATTTATTAATTTCTATTTCTGTCCTATATGCCTGGATGTAACCAACTATATCTGCAGAACTGTGTTCAGTATAGCTACTATATTTTGGAAACTTATTTATATTGTTGTATTCTACAAGCCAACAAAGGATTACTCGCCTCGGCTTATGGAGTTATGCCCCTTTCGGATGTAATAATCTCCGATTTTGTTATTTGTAGCTGAATGTACAAGTTATTTCTGCAGATCCATGTTCGGTACATCTTATTCGTCTCGGTTCTTATTTCACAGAATGCTAAGTCAGACGCCTATCGAAAGTGGCTCCAGATATATAATTTTTCTATTTCTGTCCTATATGCCTGAATGTAATTAACTACCGGTATATCTTCATCATCCCACATAGAACTATCTTTTCCCCAATTCACACTACACATGGGTCTCTATCACTTGGGGAAAGCCGAGGGGTTTTGATTAGAGCAATCTCATGTTAAAAGTAGCAGGCACAGCTCAGTTATGCACTTCTCCATAACAGACTACATGTAAAATGTATTATCATATTCAGGCTATTGTCATTTCATTGATAGTTTGACATGACTTTGATTTTATAAATACACATGCTATATGTGATAATTATTAAGCTGCAAACCATATGTACACAAATTCTACACATGAAAATCTGATTCCCTCAATGTATTTTGATTATTAGATGCATGAGAGTCATTCAGGCAGTCAAGTGGCAATGACCTTACAGTATGTAATTTGACTTGTCTGCAGGGTACGTCAAGAGACTCATGACCGCCGTTGAGCGGAGAAGGCAGATTTTTCCGAGCTATAAGAAGGCCCTTTCTCAGAAGGAGACTGTTCATGTAGCACCAGTGGCCAGCAAGTATGAGCGGCAAGACAAGGGCACTGTGATTGAGAGACATGCAAGTCGCTTCAACATAAAGAACACTTAAAGTCCTACCATGCCATTTTTTCCAGCTTCTGTAATCAATGTATGTATAGGACATCAGCTCAGGATATCGAATGCCTAACATCACCTGTACAGAATGTATAAGTCGTTTCATGCAGGATACTCGGTGGCCACCATGTCTTCTCGCCTTTTTATGTTCATGTGGTATCCTGCAGGATGTCTTCCGTTCATAAATCACCAATTCAACACCAGGTTTAACGTGAAGGATATCTCATTTATTAATATACATATAACTGTTGACGGTTTCAAAACAACGGTTTCTTGATCTCTAGTCAAGAAAAACCTCATAAATTCCAATAACGTTTAGGGCTCAGACCCGTCTACCTGTCACCTGTTTGGCAGTGTCATCTCAATTGTGTGGTAATTTGTGTATCCAAAATATATATTTATGGAGTTGCGAGGATATTGATAATATCCGAGACCACTTGCAATTGATTTGGGGCAAAAGTTCTTTCCAATATCTTATAAGGTTTTCGATTAACTCAAATATCCTGCAGGATACTATATCCTAAAGGATACCAGCCCGTCCACCAACGGGATCAGCCTTTCTGCAGTATCAGCAATATTGAGGTTCTCGATATATGAGGTAGTAATTGCCTGGGACACCAGGGACTTATACAGGGTCAAAATCTCTATCCATCTGTTACAGGTTCTCTATTATCCTTCACAAATTGTATGTAATACCAAACCATGGATAAGAAATATTTCTGTTTCCATACATTCAACAGGATAGCCTTTTGAATTTGGTAAATGTTTTATTTGACAAGCCAACAGGCAAATGCGCAAAGTACCTACCTTCATAATATGTTGTATAAAAGTTTGTGAGTACGTCATGTGTAGTATATTGTAAATAGTCAGTCTGACATGTAGGGGCATATAACAGTGTTGTGGGTTCATGTTAGGTACACTGTAGATGAGTAATCATTATTCACTTCCAGTTGAGTATTGAACCCAGATAGAAAGTGACTGCAGTTGCTATCCTATCCACTCAGTTGGATTTGTTAATAAATAATTTGGGGTTGTGTACAATGAATTTAAATAATAACACTGTTCTTAAAACATCTTCACAACTGTTGATAAAGCAATCACAGAGTTCACAAAAATGATATAAAGTGTAATAGTGGTCATTTTGTGAACCGCACTAAGTCATGAATTCTGACCAGTTTACATGGTTCTTCCCAATACTAAAAGTGATTTAGACCAAAATCGGTGAATATTTTGGCATTGCAACATGCTTGATCACCCAGTAACTGGCTGATTAAAGATAAATTTAATTATGTCATCATATACCATGTTACAAGTTTAGAATTGCCTGCCATTCCCGGATTTCTCTTTTTGACAATTATCCATTTATGTCAGTAAATAGCAATTAAGATGGCTCCCTGGTTACAACAATGACTGTTCTGTGCAGCTTTTTGCGCATAGCAATTACCTCCCTTGTAATCGTACTCTTGTGAGCGAATGGAGAGAATGAGATACTTTGACATGCAGCGTTTACGTTTCGGCGGCTCGTTTTGTAAGCAATTGATAAATTATCCCTTGTGATGTCATGACATCGAATGGCAAACTCTTTGTTGGCGTGGTATTTGTCGACATCATGACGTTGCATTGTTGCGACTTCATGCAAATGGCGGGAAAAAATGTAGGAGTAGGTGGATTCAGAGACCCATTCATGCTCTTTTTTGGATGGCAACCTACGTTAAATTTGAGTTATTAAAACTACATACATAATAAAAAAATGAGAAAATTGACATGACTTTTGAATATTCTGAAAACAATTGTGTCTCAAGTATTGGGTACATAATGTTTACATTGTACCAATTTTCCACAGGTACACGTTATACAAGCAGAGAATTGGAAAAAAGTAACATGCTATGCCAAAAAATTTATATCATTTTCTGAGCTATAGGAATAATTGAGAAAAATGACATGACTTTGCACCGAAACCAGGGAGCCACCTTAATACACCTGCAATGAATCTCGTATTTACACAAAAGTTTTTACATGTAATTAACTTGAACTGATTGTATAAAGCTTTGTAAATAAGTCCATTAAAACTTGAAGTGTCCAGCTATCACTTAGTCTAGGTGGACTGCAATGGCCCCGCCAGCCTTCCTATAACACTCCTAAGATATAAAACCTGCGCATGATTACAATCTCCAAAATGTTCACTTTGCACGGACTGGCTTGCAGTCGTTATAAGTAGTAGATCATGGGCAGTTAAATTACATACATTTTGAACTGATGAAACATGGGAATTATAGCACATTAATTCGAAGCGTTTACTTTATTGAATAGTGGCGCCTTGTAGACTGGATCCCAAGGCATTGCAGTTTAGGGGGTAGTCTTTGAAAGGTGTGAAATGTGGTGTTTTCTGGAGGGTGAAAAGTCACCAAACCAAATGCGTATCGTGTGATCAAGTATTAACAGAAGTCCATAGAACTCTCGAGTCGAATCGGCGAAGGTGGCGCAACCAACCTTCGGCGAATCGACTCGGGATACTCAAGTTGCATTCGCGGCTGTTTGGGCCGTTCCTGGACATTCCAAAATTGTCTCCCCTGGCAGTTCGTCAGTCCCCGCTATTGAGGCAATGTTTTCAACTGGATCACATGCCGTCGATGACTCTCAATACAACGTTGAACACTTCTAGTTTCAATGGACTTATGGTTTTATTTATGTACATAACCCATATGGGCGTTTTTAAGTATCGACCAGATCCCTTGTATAGGTTGCAAGTAGGTTTGTCCGAATTACTCCTCTTCCCTACATCTGCTGATGAAAATAATCAAATTATTCAAGTTTGTTACTTTTTTTCAAACCACCAAGGCTCAACTACTTGAATAAATTGAGTCTGTTAATGTTTTTGAACTTTATTTGGATGTTTTTTGTGATTTATCAGCATTTAATGTGTCTAGGAAATTACTATGGCAGTGCTTGTTATTATGATATTGTGTAGCTAATGTGCTACTTGTATTTAAATCTGAAAAATCCAGTATTTCTGTCAATAGGCATATTCTCTCTCCAACTGATATCCATTGTGTATAGAGTTTCTGTCTGAAGCATAGCATTAGGGTTTCGATTATTTTTTCAAGAGTTATGACCCTTTTTTTCCTGAAATCGTCGAGAATTGGGACTTGTCCGGGGTGTATCTTGGTTAATATTGTATGGACAAGTATGAAATTTATAACACTCTTAGCAGTTCGAATGTCAGTACCATTGGAAGGTGACCATAATGGATTAACCTAATTTTCATGCAATTTGCACCAGTTAATAAATCTAAATTTAAAAGCTTGGAATTTCAGAACACTTCGTGGCCATTGATGTAATTTCAACAAAATCTTCAACCTTGGTTGTCAAGATAAAATTTCACATTTTGTGTGTGACCAACAGCTCCTGGGTTCCAGTGATCTGAGGTATTTGTTTCACATAAACTTCATACATGTGAAAAGGACGCGATAAAATGGTAATTCTATCAAAATTTAGTATAAAATTTATGAAATATTGTACTGCTTTGGATGAACTATGTGCCAGATATTTTCATTGTTTTTTAAGACCTCGGAGTAGAACAGCTTCCTTCAGACTCTTTGAAATGAAGTCATCATAAAATTTCACTCCACCATTGGTAATGTTTGTATTGCTTCAAAACCGATTATACATGGCTTCATTACTTTTACGGTTTCATGTTGATACAGGAATGTACTTTCCATGCTGCTCTGTGTAATGTTTGAATTTTGGAACTGATAGGTTAATGTCAACACTGATATGTGTGCATTACTGTCTTATTTGAAGAATTAATAGCCTCATGCTGTGCTATTGGCCGTAAGAAATAAGTAAAGGTACTTTAACTTTGATACATGTCTGGTGTATTGTTTGAAATTCGAACATACCTCCAGTCCGTCTCAATGTTGTAGCATTGTACCAAAAGTGGTGTTGAATTCTCGATAAACACCTGTGCTGTGGCGGGCATAACTATAGTGAGCGCATTGAAATGTATACTTTCCCGCAGTTTGCAACAATGTTCGCACTGACCAGCTGGGATGTGATGCCCCATTTAAAAATTGTTTTGATCAATGTGGAAGGCATACACCAACATATTTTAGCAATTTAATAGAATTTCGTAATAAATATTCGATTGTGCATGTCCGAATGGAAATAAAGTCCTCGGAAATCGGTTTCAAATTTTGGTGATAAACACCAGTTGGCACTCGTCCAGCAGTTCAGACCCGAGGCCACAGTTTAAACCCTCGGCCTGCGGCCTCGGGTCTAAACTGCTGGACGAGTGCCAACTGGTGTTTATCTGGGAAATTTGAAACCTCTTCCTCGGTCTTTATTTCTTAAGTTTGATATGTTAGCAACGTGAAACACTATGTATATTATATTCCATTTAACACCAAATTTTGTTTTAGGCTGCTTTCATGGTCGTGGGTACTTGAAGCTTGTATAGTTTTCGGATGGGAATTGCGTCCTTATAGTAGTCACTGCACAAGCTGGAATAACTTTCCTCCTTCCCTTCCCAAGAAGCTTCCAGATGAATCGTGTAAACCGTCTGTAAGCAACATGTCTGTAAATTCTGAAAAATAGGAGGAGTGTTCTGTCTGAATGGTTTATAATTTATCAGCAGGGTTTTTCAAAAATAAATTTTGAAGAAACTTAATTCTTCAAAACTGTCTGAAACGGAAATTCAGGGGTTGAAAATTCGGTTTTCAATAGGTTGCACTCAAATCCACTGTGACAACCTTAGGTTGCCATGCTTATCTCTGCCATCTTCAAATCTAAACAAATTGACTTGCCCCACATAAAATGTGGTTGTCCGAGGCTGTCGGAACATGGCCTGAAAATATTGATGCTAAGGCCTGAAATTATGGATACTAAGATCTGAAATGATTACTAACTTATGGATTTCCTCATCTTCCCCCAGTGGACCATGTTCCACCGCCAATAATTCATAAAATGACGCCTCCAGCACATCTATGTTCAGGCAATTCGCCACAAAACCATCCAGATCTGTGACGCAGGGTTTTCCTTCTTGGTTCATACGCTCGACTGCTGGGTCCACTTGTTGGCAGCAAATACATTCAACGCCAGTGTCCATAGCATGACATTTCCCACAATGACACCTTAAAAAAAAAATCGGAAATTTTTGCATACGTAATACTTGAATGGTGCCAAAGGTAAAGAACGGTGATCAATGAACTTGCAATAGTAGCCTACAACTGCAAGTTGCAACAACAATACGTCGGTTCGGTATTCCAGCGCAACATCACTATGTTATAGGGTTTATGATTTTGCTTTCCAATAACCTTTTATGTTGTTGTTACTTGCTGGCTGGAAAAAGTTTAAATATCTCAAATTTAACAAATCACAGCAAGCTGAAAATTGACACATATATAATCCAGGCTGATTTGATGCAATGGTAGGTAAAACGAATCGATAATCGAATATAAAGATGTTTGTGAACTTTTTGGTACACAATATGTTATTTTTGACCAAAAAAAATCTGCAAAATTTCTTTTCAATGTCATTCTAGAACTACCACGGATGTCCTATTTGTCATTATTTTTTAAATATCCACATTTGACAAAAAGTTATTCTAACCCATGGCGACATTGGTTTTGGCAAGATATGATCAAGAATTTATTTGAAGAACTTTACATCTTGAATATTACTACAAACAGGTTATCATGAGAACACATTGTATCGCACTGTAACCCTCATTTGGAAAATTAGTTTCTCAAAAGCGAGATCTGGTGTAGCAAATATTCACAAAGTTCAGAAATGTTCTTAAACAAGTTTTCATACAAATATTGGATTAGTCTTGCACAGATATTGCATGACAACAGACTGAAGAAGAGATATATGAAGTTTCAGCTTTCTATGATGCATTCATTTCAAGATATTCAAACTTTACCAAAGGTGGCAGCAAAAACGTTACAACAACAACAACAACAACACGTCACTGGCCCAGCCCCTTATAACATTGTGGTGTTGTGGTTGCGCTGGAATGCCGACGAACTTGGTTTTGAGCTGTGCTATTTTATTTTACAGTACCAGTGCCTCTTGGCATTCATGTTTATGAGAGCAGCTTAGTTTTTAACGTGAATGATCACTCATCCGACAGAGCAGCCTCACGTAAAATCGGTTTCACATGAGCTATTTACAGACGTAGGCATATGTAGTAAGAAATAAATTTTAGCTGCATTGCATTGTATGGAAATAGCTCACATAGATAGGCTAGGCTATTGCACACGAAGTCCTTGCTTGTGTCATTCACGTTCACTGAAACGCACTAACAGGTTGGTCATCATTCGCTATGGGAGATAAAAGAAAAGTCGGAACTTACCAATCTGTATTTCCGATTCTCTCGGTTTGACTGTCGCCCACGGCCCCTGCAGTGTCTGCTGCATCGTTGTCTGCGGGTTCGTTGTTCAGAATAGGTTCTTGTTGGTATGGCAGTGGCACACTCGCACTCACCATTGCCGTGAATTCCTCTTCGGAAGAAGAGGAAGAACTGCAAGAAAATTCCTCCGCATCGCTGTCGCTATCAACGTTCATGTTAGCCGCCATTATTGAGTGTGGTTCAACTATGACGTCACAGCCTCTGGCGGAAAAGCTCCGAATCAAGGGGAGATAAGCGATGCACTTTTTTTCAAGCCGCTGATCATACACGTGTTTTATTTCTCTTTAAAAAATAAAACTTACCACCAGATTTCGTTCATTGATGGCTGTATAATTTATTATCATCATAAAAAAGAAAGCGAAATGCTTTTTTCTTACTTTTATTACCTTTGCATTTCACCTTTAAGGTACTGCCCTGGAACTGACTATTTCAGAGCCCGATCTCCATAAGGTACACCGGACAGAGGAAGTGTTATTCTGCACTATGATCACCTTTATTGGGACTTGTTGGCTCTTTACTGGTACTGTTGTGACTTCTATATTCTGTAAGGAAAGCAGATTGAGGATTTCAAGTAGCTGCACTGTAGAGTACATGGAAGATCAATGTACTGTTAGTTGACATCTTTGTCACTGAATACAATTTTACTGACAGGTGTCTAAATTCTTGGTATATGTGTGTTTATTACATGAAAATATTAAAAGCTGGATTCTAATAAGATATGGAATCACTAAGTGTATGGTTGTGGGTTGAGTTGAAACTACTGCAATATGGTGGCACATACTGGCTGTAAAAGTAGTGAATAATGCATACTATAGAGTATTCTCCCCTGAATTGAAAAACTGAACAGCAGATGCAATTGTAGATTCAATATTTAGTAACACATTGCTTATCTCTTTTCCTTTTGTTGGCATCTTCAGATGTATACATTCATGGACAGAGAGTAGATGGAAACACAGACGGGCAGCTTATAAACAGATTAACAGGATAGGTGAATTTGGGTGAAAAGGTTACATAAAAACTGATGAGTACCTGCAACACTTTCCCTTTGATGGAAGTCATAGTTTTTTGTGGTGATCTTTTGGCCGTTGATATGGGTACGACTGGACTGGCTGCGTTGACCAGTTGTCTGGCCTGATTTATAACCACTGGGTCGGTGCCGCCATTGAATTTGATGATGTGATGAAGAGTTTGCTAAAATTTGTAAGAAGACAATTGTTGTCTTTCTAACAAATGAAGTTGTCAAGAACGACAGTATCATTTTCTTCCAACATCTTTTATTTTAGAGAGGTCATAGCATGTCGTCTTGAAGAATCCAGTGCTGTCAGCAAGTGCAAAATGGACCATCTGTCTTTGCTCTTTTCGGTCATTTTGGTAAACAATTAGTTTGCCAACCCCAGCGACTAGTGCCATAATGGGAGGCTTTTTCGCTGTTTCTTTCAATTAGCGTATTGTCTGCATTATTCTGGAGAAAACAGAAGAATAAGAACAAGACCCATAATTTCTTGTTGGTCCATCTATTAACTGACGCAAGTTGTATTTCTGTACTTCTCTTATTACTGCAGAATTTTGTATAATATATAGATGTTAAAATCACCTATGAGAATGTAAAGTTTGGTAAAGTCAAGAACAGTGGCTAGATAGTTCAGAAGCGAAAAAAAAAATCTGTGACGATGAGTAAGATGGTGAGCAGTGAATGAAGACCAGATAAATTTCGGAAATACATTTTGTTCTTAAGGTACTGAAAATAATTTCCATGTGGTTCATATACAGTTTCATTGTATTTAATAGTGGGGTTGTGTCTCTATTATACAGGACCATGCCATATGATGACGCTTGTGGTTGAGTGAAAATTTTGTTGCAGCATTTTAAAGGATGGAAGGGAGAAGTTGTCATTCGAGTCTGCTGATAGAAGACGATTTCCTGCAATAGCGATTATATGTGCTGAAGTGATATTGTTGTCATTTTTCACGTCCTCAATATGCAAATTGAGTGACCCTGTGTATCACGAAAGACTTTGTGTATATCTTCAATATCATATAGGAAAGGCAAGCAGGGTGAGATTGTATTCTCATGTCTTAGTTTGTCCTTTTCTATCATAACAGGAGTGGACAGAGCAATTTCATTCTCATTGAAGTGCAAGATATGTACATTTGACTGTTGAGGCCAACGTAATGAATATGTTACGTTTTTCGTGTTCTAAAATGCAAAACCTTATCATTTAAAGTAGCTCCTGGAGCCTTGTGAATTGTTCGTGCTGCAGTTAGTTGAAGTGGAAATTGTTGTCGCTGAAGTTGACAAGATTTGTAATTGCGAACTGAAAATTTTCTTGTCACTTCAAGAATAAGGGTCTAAATTTGGACTATACCTTGCTTGTATAGGTGTCTGAAAGCATTCTTAACTTTTTATCAATATTTGAGTTTTCAAACTGCACCTAATTTATACTAACTCTGTCTGAAGAGTCAACACGATAGTCAAAATTTCTTATTATGCATGGAGAACCATTTGTCAGCCCATCAGCTACATTGACATTGATTGATATTTCAGCTTGCAAACCTTCTCCTAGCTTCAAAAGAGATAATAAACCTATTGTGTTTACTGAAGTAGTTGGGATTTTTTATCTAATTTTCTGTTCTGTTTCTGGAGTATAATCACCACATACTGTTATAAAAGAAAGGAATTTCCGCTCAAGCATGATCTGTATTGTTCAGCACCAGAGTATTAAACTGTTCTACTTCATTTCTAGTTGTGAATAAATGTGTGATTTGGAAGTGTTCTGAATCCACTTCAACTAGAACATGAATAAGTTTCATATTATAGCATTCTTGAAATATTTTCAGCTTAATTAAACCGTTATATATTTCAGCAATGTGCTTTAAAGTACCGGTATTTCAAGAATGAATTTTTGACAAACCGTTTGCTTCAACGGGATAATTTTCATAAAATTTGTAACCAAAATTTAATTCCGTCACCCTTATGGTTTTTTCATTTTGGGTTTGAACTAGTGGTCTCTTAGTTATCTATCCTGTTTTTATATAGGAAATTTCTTTCTTGTTAAATACAATTTATGCAGAAGAAAAAGAAAAATATACATATATGTTAAAGAGCTTATTAATATAATTTTAATAGCTGTACTGTGTTTGTCGCATATTTAGTCCTTTTAGCTGTTATTGTTATCTAATTATTGTTGCGTTTTGTCTCCTGTCTGTATGATGATTATGAATATATACGCGAATAATAAATTCAACGATTTATAAAAAAAAGTTATGGTTAGATATAATTTTAAAGGCATGCTTATGTGATTTCGTTCGGCTGTTTACTTTCAATTGATTATACTTGTACGGGTTCCTTAGATGATTATATAATAGAAGATGAAACTGATGTTGACTACATTCCATTGCCTAACATGTATAACTGTGATAAAATATCTCTCTGGAATTCCATGGATGCAACCGTATTAAGTATGGGCAGGCGTTTGATTGACCTGTGTATTTCTAGTCATAACAGAATTTTAAATAGTTGTTACTTTGGTGATCCATTTGGCGACTTTACTTCTGTTAGTAATAAGGGTAGAAGTGTGATACACTATTTTATTACAAGTGAAGAATTATTAGTCTCTGTTCTTAATATGTCAGTACACTCATTACCTTGTGTGTCAGATCATAAACCTATTTCAATGACCGTCAAAACTGGTTATTGGATGTATACACAAAATGTTATCTTTGGATCTGATGATCGTCATCCATTACCCACTAGATATATTTGTTACCCTAGCTGTGAAGAGAAATTTATTGAAAGCTTTATCCATAATTTGCCGTATAATATACAGTTCACGGCATATTGGCCAGTGATAACTGTGATGTGGAAACGTGTTGATCTAGTTTCCAATACAATCCTATCAGCTGCTAATATTAGCTTGAAATCTGTAACTGCAACTGTATGAAAGGATAGGAATTTGTTGCAAAGCATACCTATACAGAAACCTTGGTACAACAAAGAATGCAAGAAATTACATACAGTAATGAACAGATGTAATAAGCTTTTTAATCAAAATAGCTCTAATTTATTTTTAAAAGACCGCTATTATGCAAAACAAAAGGAATATAGGCACAAAACTAGACAATGTATTGTAGGCATGACTTCAGGCAGAGTTTATTCATTGAATTGGATGGAACAAAGGTCTCGAAAGTAGCTTGGAATTTAATCAACAAAATCAGAGAGGAAAGCAAGCCATCCAATAAGTTTGCCAATAGAATCAGTATGAATCAGAATTCGGTAATGTGCATTCCTTTGGTGGATCAGAATCTCAGAACAGGATAAAACGTGAATGGCTCAGATCTCAAAAGGCAAATACTTCTCTCCCTCCTCCCTCTGAAATGTTGAACAAGCCTATTGATAGCAAGGAGGTACACGAGGCTTTAGAAAAGCTGAAGAAGAACAAATCTTGTGGTAATGACTCCATTAGTAATGAAATGCTCAAATCAGCTCTTCCCCATGCAGAAGATACTATCCTTATGATATTTAACAGAATGCTTATGTCTGGAAATTTCCCGTCCAATTGGAGTGAAGGTCTTGTTGTTTCTATACACAAAGGTTACAGTCCCTTAGATCCAAACAATTACAGGGGAATCAGATTGAATAGCTGTTTTGGAAAACTCTTCTGTGCCATCTTGAATAACAGGCTTGTGAAATTCACTGGGAAAAGAAAACTGATCTCTAAAGCCCAAATTGGATTTAAGCAAAACTGCAGGACTACTGATCACATGATGGTTTTAAAAACTTTAATTGACAAATACACTTGGGATAAACATAA
This sequence comes from Hanleya hanleyi, assembly GCA_036873755.1. NCBI lineage: Eukaryota > Metazoa > Mollusca > Polyplacophora > Lepidopleurida > Hanleyidae > Hanleya > Hanleya hanleyi. The sequence goes on along the minus strand of JAVTVY010001559.1, from coordinate 3,239 downwards.
ATTATATACAGCTTTGTTGACCTCAGAAAAGCATTTGATTCAGTTTGGCATGAAGCATTATTTTTCGAATTAGAGAAGTCTGGTATAGGTGGTAAATTTCTCGATGTTATCTGCAGTATGTATACCCAGGTCCAGTCAAGGATTAAGACGAGTAATGGTTTAAGCAACCCCTTCTCTGTGTCTCGAGGTGTTCACCAAGGGAATATACTCAGTTGCATATTATTTAACCTTTTTATTAATGACCTGTTGGAGGAACTGGTTACTTTCAAGTCCTCTATCCTTTGGGATGAGCAGGTACCAAGGTTAGCATATGCAGATGATTTGGTACTGCTATATGTAGACAGATATGGTCTACAAGGAAAACTAGATAAAATGAATCACTTTATATAAGTCAATGGCAACTATCAATTAATGTTGACAAATTCAATGCTGTTGTATTTGGTCAAAAACAGGCCTCCAAATGTGAATTCAATATGGGAGGTATACCATTAAAGTGTTCCAATAACTACAAATATCTAGGACTTACTCTCCATGGCAGTGGTTGCTTTAACAAAGCAGTTAAGCTAAGAAAAGCATGTTTTATTTGTCTAGTGCACTCAATTATTATAACATTCAACTCTGTTGTAACCTGTTTAATTCTTTAATTAGACCTATACTATCATATGGCTCTGAAATATGGGTTGGTTATTACTTAGGTGCAAGCAGGACCAATGATGTCTCTTCTCTACTGTTTAAAAATAGTGAGATTGAGAATATACACCTCAAATTTTGTAAGCAGGTTTTAGGCATGCATTCTAAAGCTGTGAACCTAGCTGTCCTTGCTGAGATGGGTAGATACCCGGTAATATTGGACTCGATTATTAGCAGTATAAAGTATTTGTTCCACATATTTGATTCTGATAGAACCTCCCTTTCATATAAAGCCTGCATGGAACAAGTGGAAGAATGTAGAAAAGGTCAGACCAACAATTGAGTCAGTAAATAAATGTGATAGTTAAAGACAAATTATGTTTTCAAGCATTTGTAATATATTTCCGAACTTACTTGTTCTGGACACTGTTTATTACTTTAATGTCATCTAAGAACTCGCATGTAGTATGTGCATTGGCCAAGTATGCATCTGATAGGGTTTTCAACATACGCCAATCGGATCTCAGATGAAGTCACACCCATTGTTATGTAATATTTGTTACATCAGTAGGCTGCACTAAACATGTGCTCAATAGTCTGCTACAAGGAAAGTATATTTGCAGACTTAAGAATGCTGTCATATACAGATCTTTGTTTCGAGGGTGACTAATGGTTATATGTCAGTTGAATAATTATGGGCAAGGCCCGAATGGGGAGTAGCATTATGTTCTTTTATGCTATAGACAGAGGTCTCATGTGCATTATTTCGTCCTCTTATGTATATACTCTTATTGAGGATAAGATAATGTGTATTCTCCAGCCTATTGTTCTCTCGTCACGATGATGATAACGCCTTTAGCTGTATCTCAGCATATCTGTGCCAATAAAGAATTGAATTGTATTTGCTTAACATAAATGAATTTCACTGCTTTGGGTGTCTTCAGTCTTGAATAAAACGAAATTGATAAAATAAAATAAAAATCATTCGGTGGTAGACTGGTTGTCATTCGGTGGTAGACTATGATTGTCTTTTTGAATTTGGTGCTAATACTGTTATATGGAATATGAAATAGGTCTTTGGATTATGGATGCGGACATTCTCTAATGGACGACGGCTGGATTATGAATGACGGACTAGACGTAATTCAGTAGAAATATTTTCCCAATAGAATATTCTAAAGCGAATACTTCTCCTTTCTATTTACATGTTGACGGGGATGAGAATGAGGAGCGAAATGAACCAATGCTGAAGCCCACAAGTTCCTGTATGATATGAACTTGCTAATATATGCATAATTCTTGTGCACAATGGTGTTGCTTCTTAATTTAGACTTTGTTGACATACAGTACTGTAATTGTCAAATTACCATTAGAATATGGCATGTTGTTGTTTTGGGGGGGGGGGCGGCAGTGACCTTGACCTGTACTACTTTTAAAAACAAAACTGATTAAATCTATTAAAATTTGAATGAGGAAAGCCAATGTGTAGGGAATAATTACATATGACAGGAACTATAGAATAGTGGCAGTTTTCATAGCCTCTTCGTCAAACCATTACTATGCCTGTGAACCGACTTCTTTTAGTGAGTGTGGTTTTCGTCCCTGAAAATGTGTGTGAACAATAGCCGGACAACATCAGCACTGGTTAATATGTACATGATATCAGAGGGCTATCCTCATTTCATTCTCATAGCATCAGATTGCAAACCTTACTAATGTGAAATTACACCGACAGCTCTGGAGCTTACAAACTCTGACATTATGAGAATTTTTTGTTCTAAATATAGAGAAACCAATCAAAGCGCATTTAATGGAGGCTTGAATTTAACCAATTGGCACAGTGGTAGTCTGCCTGCTATCATATATAATCAATTAATTGCTATATGCTTCTGAAATTTGGGGGGAGGGTGTGGGGGCAGGCATTTAGCAAAAAGTTGGATGTATTTGAGAGGCAGGATAAATTAATCACTAAGTAAACAGCGATCAAAATATGCAAGTACATTTGACATTTACCTAAGAGAGTAAGTATCATTGGCTCGTTAGCTGAATTGTGGGTATATCCTCCTAGTATGGATATTATGGTCACCATGATAAACTATTGGCTCAGGCTTGAGCAACTTCATCCATCTCGTTTGTTATATACGGCTTATTTATCAGATAAAAAACTTGGCAAGTCAAGCTGCTTCTTTAATATCCAGTGTATATCGCAATCTCCGAGTCTCAGTGGTTACATCTATAGACCATTTTAGTCCACCCAACAATACAATAAAGGAAGCAGTCTTTGATAAGTTGACTAACAAGTTGGACAGTACATTTTTTGAGAATGTATCTCAAGATAACAGTGAAGTTAGAACATATAAAATAAAATCAAAACACATGTTCTCCCTTTATGTTGATAATGTTAAAGATTTAAAGCAATGAAGATCACTTACGTTTCTCAGAGTGAGCACTACTAATCTAGAAATAGAAATGCCATACTCCAAAACCCCATTATCTAGTCGAATATGCAAAAACTAACCTCTGCAAAATAGATGAATGGCACTTCCTGCTCAAATGCCCCATATATAAAAAGCAATGTCGTAACACCTGTATGTATATTTTAAAATGCT
>JAVTVY010001558.1:0-34098 GCA_036873755.1 Hanleya hanleyi | reverse complement strand
CTTGAAAGACATGCATGTACCACAGGAATTGGTGGGGAACCCCACCGCTGGGCCTTTATACAGCAAACCCAGCAATCGCCGAGTCGTGCACCACGACTCTCACCACAACCTTCTTGGGAAGCCGACTGGGAACCGGAGTCACCCCCCAAAACTCCACCACCACCACAACGGGCACCTTCTTTTCAGACCTTTAAAAACCACCCTCGATCAGGACACTCCACATCTCCAGAGCCGTGAAACGTAGCAAGTCAACGCGACGAACACGACGCCGGACGCAACCGCCCAAGGCCTGGAATACCTATTAAAACCAACAGCAGCAGCAGGACAGCTCAGTCGCCATGTTTTACCTGACCCTACCCAGTAACAGTTCGCTGGATGTGTTTCCTGACAACACCGCGGCCAAGTACGTCACCCAGTTACCGCAACCGTTACATTTACCTGGACGCTGGGAATGTGCCCTCGTGGATATCCAATACCCTTACTCGTGGTACAACGTGCGAGCCAATGAAGTGTGGTACGAGGTGACCTACGAAGGCAAAAACACCCGACTCACCCTACCCGAAGGCCAATACGATACTCCCAAGGAGTTCATCGGTGGGCTGTCAAGACTGATGCATGATAAGGCGCTACGGGGGGTGACGGATAGTGCAACACGCCTGATAGCCTTGCGCTTCAAGAGAAACGTGTTCTTCGATGTCAATGTACACAACGACAAGGCACAGCTTACCGTCACCGATACCGTGAATGTGAAACTCAGTCCTACACTACAGCAAATGCTGGGTTTCGATCTACAGACGTTCGCTGGTCCCAACCAACACCATGGCGAGATGCCGATGGATATGAAGTCGGGTATGTACGGACTCTACGTCTACTCGGATGTGGTGGACAACCACATCGTGGGCGATATCAACACACCTCTGTTACGGGTGGTCCCCATTAAAAAGACGTATGGAGGTCAAGTCACCCATAGTTTCACCCACATGCTCTACTTGGCCGTACGACAAACTGACATCAACACGATCACGGTGGATATAAGAGATGACACGGGACGACCGGTGGCATTCGAACGCGGGAAAGTGGTGCTGACACTTCATTTTCGACAAGCACGTGCTCCCCACTTTGCATAATGAAAGTACCTTACGAGTGCGATGCACGCAGCTATATGGACTATTATGCCCAACAGGCCGGGGTGGCTTTCCGGTCTTTAGCGGTGCACGCATGCAACGAGGACATGGACTGGGGAACATACTCGGCAGCATCGTCAAAACGTTCCTGCCCTTGGTGACGCGTGGGGTGAAAGCAATCGGCAAACAAGCGGTACGCAGTGGATTGCAAGTGGCCGGTGATGTCTTGGGGGGTACGGCACCCAAAGAATCCTTGAAACGGCGGGCCAAAGAAGCGGGAGGCGTCTTGGTGGCCAAAGCACAACGCACCGTTGGGAATAAAAGAGCTGCCCCACCGAGACCACGCACCACTCGACGACCGACCTAGCGACGACGCACATCCAAGAAGACCCGGGATATCTTTTCTTAAAACATGGCCTTAATCCACGCCGAGTCCTGCCCCTCCACCAACAGTGAATTTGATTTGTGGACCGTGCCGCCCACACAAACCAGTGTCGAACAAGGATTATGGGTGGCGCATCTCCCGCTCTCCAGCATCAACGAAACCGGGCCCATCGAGTTCACCATCAGTAATGCGGATACGGCCTATGTGGATTTAGCCCATACCTACTTGTATGTGAAAGCCAAGGTGGTCAATGGAGCTGGCACGAGACTCGCTGACCAAGCAACGGTAGGCCCGACGAATCTCTGGCTGCACTCGATGTTTCAGCAGGTGGATATTTTTCTCAGCGACAAACTCATCAGTGACTCCACCAACACGTACCCCTATCGAGCCCACATCGAGACACTGTTGTCGTATGGCCGAGAGGCTAAAAAATCTCAGCTGACAACCGCTTTATTCTACAGGGACACGGCCGAGCACATGGACACGGCGGACAATGGGGGATATAACAAATGGAAGGCTTTCACTGCGAACAGTGCCTCGGTGGATATGATGGGTCGACTGCATGCAGACATGTTCATGCAAGACCGGTACCTCTTGAACAAGATCCTCATCAAGATCCGACTGATACGGGCGCCTCCGACCTTCGCCTTGATGGCCACTAACGTAGAGGGGCATGTAGCGGACTATAAGATTGTCATCCAAGACGCAGTCCTGTATGTCCGAAAAGTGAAACCGAATCCAGCCGTTCAACTGGGACACATGAAAGCCTTGGAAACAAAACCAGCCCAGTACCCTATCCGACGTGTACAAACCAAAGTGTTCTCTGTGCCTGCTGGAAATATGGGCGCCAACAAAGAAAACCTGTTCCTGGGGGAACTACCCAAGATTGATCCTGGCCTGTGTGGAAAATACCAGTTTCAGCGGAGCCTACCCAGAGAATCCGTTTGACTTTCAACATTTCGGCATCAATTTTGTGGCCCTGCATGTGGATGGACAACAGGTGCCAGCTACGGCCTTAACACCGAACTTTGGGCGGAGGAATTTCATTCGAGCCTATCAGAGCCTGTTTACAGCCACCGGTCAAATCAACCAGGACGAAGGGAATATGATCAGTCGGGAGGACTACGCGAACGGATACACGTTGTTCTGTTTCGATCTGACCCCACCTTAGAGAACGACCATCAGCTGGCCCTGGCCAAGCAAGGCAACTTACGGTTGGAAATCCACTTTGCACGAGCCCTGGCGACTACCGTCAATGTGATCTGCTACGCCGAGTTTGACAACATCATTCAAGTGGACAAGGCGCGCAACGTCCTGTGTGACTTCTCCACCTAACATGGATACAGACCAGATAACCACCGTGCTGGTGAATGACCCAGAGACACGTATGGTCTTTCAAGGGGTGTTCGCCCGAGATGTGTTCCCATTAGACCGTATGTATCCTGCTGCTTACGTTCTCAACACGGACCTGATGGATCGGGCCGGTGAACATTGGGTGGGCGTGTACTTGACAGAACAGCAGGGCGAATACTTTGACCCTTACGGCCTGCCACCTCTCCATCCCGATTTAACAGACTTCATGGATCAAGGCACAGAGACGTGGTGCTGGAACAGTCAAACGTTGCAAAGCCTGACCAGTAGCGTGTGCGGACAATATTGCTTGTTTTACCTGTACCATCGATGCCGGGGCAGACCCTTATCTACCATCGTACAGATGTCATGAGCACTTGTGTCGAGGACTGCGATGTACCTGGTCTATGATCAGCCCCATCATTCTATTCCACAAGCCTCTGTTCTGGGCTTAAGCACGACAAGCCCTTGTTCTGGTGGCTTCAAATGTATGTTTTGTTTCTGGGCTTTCCAGTTAATTATAAGCCCTTGTTCTGGGCTTCAGGCTAATTGATAGCCCCTTGTTCTGGGCTTCAGTTTTCACGTGGTTGTTCTCACGTTGTTGTTGTTCACTGAATAATAAAAATGAGATCTCACCAAAAAACCCTGTCTTGTGTGTTTTATTCATAATGCATAAATGCCCAATGTGGAGATTCAGTCAAACTGAAATCAGTGGTGTAGGATGGGGCCAAAATGTAACCCATCAATGTTAGAATGCAAGAACACTATAGTAAAATAGAGAGCCGATGAAATCAGCCACAGACCAAGTACGTGTTTTTGGTCTAGGTTTGGAGCGGGCATTTCATTGAGGTACGTATATACGGTGAGTGAAAAGACTCGTCCAACACGTATAGATTATGTTGATGACTATAAGTTCTAGGTAACCCATCAAGGTTAGAATGCAAAAGCACTATAGTAAAAATAGAGAGCCAATGAAATCAGCCTACAGACCAAGTACGTGTCTTTGGTCTAGGTTTGGAGCGGGCATTTCATTGAGGTACGTGTATACGGTGAGTGAAGAGACTCGTCCAACACGTATAGATTATGACCATAAGTTCTATGAGCATAATGCATGAAAGTGGCTTTGAACACCGTATTAGCCAATCAGTGGCCTAGAATGGAGCCAAAGGTAACCCATCCATGTCCAGAAAATGACACCCGCAAGGGCCGAACCAGATGCAGGGCGCGGACGTCAGCGAAAGCACACCGTGAGTACCCTGACCCGATTCGGCTGATTGTCTGATCGCTGATTGGCTCTTTTTCTCGACCGCTGATTGGCTCTTTTTCTCGACCGCTGATTGGTCCACATGGAACTGCCCATCTTTCCCAGGTTCATCTAGAATCCCCTTTTTTTTTGTGCTCAAGCTCTGACTATAGCGATACTGCAACATTGTCTCATTGGACATTGGACCGTCTGACCTGGAGGTGACCCTTTGACCTTTTGACCCGCGTCCGCGCGCGCGCACTGCCGGGAATGACGCGGGATGACGCGCGCGCGCGCGCGCTGCGGGCGCTGGGGCGGGAAAACACCCCGGCGGTTGAACATTGGAACTCGTGTGGGTTTGGAGGATGAACATACGGACGCCTAAGGGAAAAAATTGGAACTCTTCTATGTTTGGAGGTAGTGTTTAGTGAAAACCCGGAAGTGACGTGACAACCCACGTGACCTGCGTATATACTCCTGTAAAATAGAGCCGATTTTGCCTTTTGAAAAGGCAAGGTCAATAGGACTTGGTGCTTCTTTATACTACTAAACTAGAAGTAGATTAAGTCTTCTTTACATAGGCCTAAGGCCGTGATAAGGTATGGCAGCTACTCTTGGGGCAGCGAATAGTACTTCCAATTCCTCCCCTTCGTCTACTACTCGCTGATTTTTTTGATTTTATTATTTATTTATTTATTTATTTATTTCGAGAGCTTTTTAAAATAAGATCTCACTTCCCAATTAATCGTGGGGCCACTAGTGCTCCACCTAGACCCAACATGTCCACCCTGTATGGATTTATACATACTAATATCCCAGTATGAGTGTATATGGGTCTATATGGATCTATATACAAGCCTACGCGGTACTTTTCTTAAATTTTTTTCCATCGTATTCTACATGATCAACCTCATAGCTCATAGTAAAAGCCATAAAAAAAACGACCACCCCTATACCCATACAGGCCAAATATAGCGGACACCATCTTCGCCTGGGAATTGGTCTAGTCCGAGTTGTCTCCCTTGCACCAAAGCGTATAGATGGGACTGTGGTTTGGCTGGCGCGATTATCCGGGCAAATTGACCTTGAGCAGCCATTTTGTTAGCGTTTTGTTAGCGTCCTGCATACGGAGGACGATTTCACTGATTGTGTTGCTTTCTGAGCTGGGGAACATTCTCTGTCGCAGTTTATAACGGAACTTTCTTCCTTTCGGTGTCCGCTGAGATGAATAATGTGACGAAACTCTGCACGATTCATCGCCTGCATGTATACCCGTCACACGTAGACTGTAATCGAGGGAGTGTGCTGTGTTGTGTTCGAGCGGACGCATAAATTTGTGTGATATCAGACAGGAAACGTGAAAATTGATATTCTTTCACAGATTTCGAAGTGTATACAGTTCTGGTGAGCTGAACGCAGCCTTTATGAGCAGCGATTGAACGATGATGTAGGCCACCGAACAGGTTTTGTGGAATCAACATTCTGTAACACTCCCCCCTTGACTGGAGGGATTTTATCGGACATCTGCAGTACGGAACGCTATTTGTTGCATACATTCGCTTATCGTGGCAGTCCGTATAATTTGTCAATTTTTGTGTTTGGTTTCGTGAGAGAGGACGACATTGGTTTTCATTAGTGCAAAACTCCGCTCCCCGACCCGCACCACAACAGTGAAAGCTGGTGGATGAAATTCTACTCCACGGGAACGGTTGGTGATACCCATATTTTTTAGCATACGAATGCATCGTGATGAAGGCTTCATGGTGTGTTATACCCACCTAGGAAAAAAACAGCCCCAGATCATCTGGACTAAACTCTTTTATCAGGTAAGCTAGACTTTAGTACTATACTTGCGTTGAAACCCATGCAGACAACCTATTCAAATTTCAATGCATTGGCAACATAGCGTCGCACGAAATATACGCGCCCCTGTTGACCAGGATTTTTTTATACTCCCACAACAACAGACAATTTGAAGACAATTTTCTAGCGGGGTGTTTTCTTGAACATAATTGCTGTAATATACTCTTCTTTTTGTGGACGCTAAATATAGGGGAGAAAATGGCAACATTGTGACCAAACCATAACAGTTGACAGCTGTAAAAATAGATACCGTGGCATAAATTAGAGAGAGCATTTCAGTACACCTCAAAAAAATGAAACCTGGACGGGTATCCTTCATCTCGAGGGGACGCAAGTTCGATTCTTGCTTTCATTATGTGAGTATGTGTTGGACATGTGATCTTTAAATTTTATTATCATCAATACACCTAAACGGTATAGTTCAACCCCACCCCAGCCCAACCGATGCCCCTTCATGAATGCTTCACATTGATACCTCACTCGACCCCACTGGACCATACCCGTGAATGAATTCACCACGGTGGCATACTGTAAAATGCGAGTCGCATGGGGCTGGATCTCCGCCATGGCTCTGTAGAAATGAAGGTGTGGGATCCAGAGGGACGTGTTTTATAGACCAGATGTAGCTCTACGGGTGTAGTCCGTGATACGTACTATTCTGATGGGTTAGTCCAAAAAAAGGGAGCAACAACAACAACAACAACAACACAGATTACAGATCAATCCTTTTTCCAGGTCACGCCCGATTCACGCAGACCGGAAGTGACGTCATACACCTGCGCACAACCGTGATGGAAAAAAAATGGATATGACCTTGAACTGATCACGTGACCTCCCCGTGATGACAAATACCCAGAACCAAGTGAGTACATGCATCCCATAGTCCCAGGTCACGCCCGATTCACGCAGACCGGTCCATTAGATGCCCCTTCATGAATGCTTCACATTGATACCACACTCGACCCCACTGGACCAGTAGTCAATCTCCTAGCTCCAAAAAGGCTATTTTCATACCCTTCGGCCACCGCGCATGCGCACAATGCCGATATTTCAATCCCACACCCAGCCCATTAGATGCCCCCTTACCTAAGCTTCACTTTGATTCCTCACTCGACCCCATCGGACCATTTTATCTAGGGACTACTTTTTCTCCGCGGAAGCTTTTTCCCGAGACCGAATCACCGCCAGACATGACTGCATCACCGCGGATGAATACATTCTTGCACTCACTCACACCACCCACACATAGGCCGCCATCTTGTCATGCACCCACCACCCACATTTGTACCCACCACCCCATTTGTACCCACCACCCACATTTGTACCCACCACCCACATGTATCCAGCACCCACCACCCACATCTTGGTCCCACCACCCACACACACACACACACACGCCGCAGTACCCACCACCCACATTTGGTACCGTCCCACCACCCACATTGGTACCCACCACCCACATGGACCCACCACCCACCACCCACCACCCAGGTCCCACCACCCACATCTGGGTCCCACCACCCACACACACACACACACACACACGCCGCAGTACCCACCACCCACATTGGGTACCCACCACCCACATTGGTACCCACCACCCACCACCCACAACGAACCCACCACCCACATTGGTACCCACCACCCACACCCACAACGTACCCACCACCCACATTGGTACCCACCACCCACACCCACACACACACCGCCATGTTAAACACAGCACCCACCACCCACAGGGTGGTACCCACCACCCACATTGGTACCCACCACCCACCACCCACTACGTACCCACCACCCACATGGGTACCCACCACCCACCACCCACAACGTACCCACCACCCACATGGGTACCCACCACCCACACACCACACATGCGCATGCGCACACCACCAATTGTGACGTCAACCCAGGTTCTGCGCATGCGCACTGAGGCGCTAGCACATGAATTTACGCCTTGTATACTACTCATGTATCTGTGCTCTTGAATTGGTTGGCAAGGCTATGTATGTGGGGTGGCAGGGGAGTGTCACGGAGAGCAGTAAATCGTGTGAAACAACAACGAGATATAGTCGCAAGCCGCTTCACTCACATATTCTGGCGCGCGATTTTAGTCGACCGAGTGTTTGTTTCAAATTAGAGAACAAATTTTTGTCTTCGATGTGTAAATACATTTGTATTTAATAGTAGTGGTTTATGAAGCATAATCGGCTCTGTACGTGAATTTGGTTCTGGAAATGGGAGAAAATTACTCCTATAAGAACTCCTTCTTGGAAATACAACGCAATAAATTAGAACTCCGCATACGGTCGCACATTTATATTCCCTCGAATATTTGTTGAGTTTTTTCACAAAATTCAAGAATGCGACCGAACCACGTGAATCAGAAACTTAATTTCTGAGTATTCTTGGTCGTTATGGTACATAGCATATATCTAGTATGAGTGGCTTGTATACTGGTGTATGAGAAACTATAAAGATCTGCCTGTATCTGTGCTCTTCAATTGGTTGGCAAGGCTATGTATGTGGGGTGGCAGGGGAGTGTCACGGAGAGCAGTAAATCGTGTGAAACAACAACGATATATAGTCGCAAGCCGATTCACTCACGTGTTCTGGCGCGCGACTTTAGTTGACCGAGTGTTTGTTTCAAATTAGTGAACAAGTTTTGGTCTTCGCTGTGTAAATCCATTCGTATTTAATGGTAGTGGTTTATGAAGCATAAACGGCTCTGTATGTGAATTGTTTCTGCGAGTGGGAGAAAATTACTCCTATAAGAACTCCTTCTTGGAAATACAACGCAATAAATTAGAACTCCGTACCTCTCACGGTCGCACATTTATATTCCTTTGAATATTTGTTCTTTTTCACAAAATTCAAGAATGCGACCGAACCACGTGAATCAGAAACTTAATTTCTCAGTATTCTTGGTCGTCATGGTACATAGCATATATCTAATATGATTGGTTTGTATACTGGTGTATGGGAAACTATAAAGATCTGCATGTATCTGTGCTCTTGAATTGGTTGGCAAGGCTATGTATGTGGGGTGGCAGGGGAGTGTCACGGAGAGCAGTAAATCGTGTGAAACAACAACGAGATATAGTCGCAAGCCTCTTCACTCACATATTCTGGCGCGCGATTTTAGTCGACCGAGTGTTTGTTTCAAATTAGAGAACAAGTTTTTGTCTTCGCTGTGTAAATACATTTGTATTTAATAATAGTGGTTTTATGAAGCATAATCGGCTCTGTACGTGAATTTGTTTCTGGAAGTGGGAGAAAATTACTCCTATAAGAACTCCTTCTTGGAAATACAACGCAATAAATTAGAACTCCGCATACGGTCGCACATTTATATTCCCTCGAATATTTGTTGAGTTTTTTCACAAAATTCAAGAATGCGACCGAACCACGTGAATCAGAAACTTAATTTCTGAGTATTCTTGGTCGTCATGGTATACACAGCATATATCTAGTATGAGTGGCTTGTATACTGGTGTATGGGAAACTATAAAGATCTGCCTGTATCTGTGCTCTTGAATTGGTTGGCAAGGCTATGTATGTGGGATGGCAGGGGAGCGTCACGGAGAGCAGTAAATCGTGTGAAACAACAACGATATATAGTCGCAAGCCGATTCATTCACGTGTTCTGGCGCGCGACTTTAGTCCACCGAGTGTTTGTTTCAAATTAGGGAACAAGTTTTTATCTTCGCTGTGTAAATCCATTCGTATTTAATAGTAGTGGTTTATGAAGCATAAACGGCTCTGTATGTGAATTGTTTCTGCGAGTGAGAGAAAATTACTCACTCCTTCTTGGAAAAACAACGCAATAAATTAGAACTCCGTACCTCTCACGGTCGCACATTTATATTCTTTGAATATTTGTTGTTTTTCACAAAATTCAAGAATGCGACCGAACCACGTGAATCAGAAACTTAATTTCTGAGTATTCTTGGTCGTCATGGTACATAGCATATATCTAGTATGAGTGGTTTGTATAATGGTGTATGGGAAACTATAAAGATATGCATGTATCTGTGCTCTTGAATTGGTTGGCAAGGCTATGTATGTGGGGTGGTATGGGAGTGTCACGGAGAGCAGTAAATCGTGTGAAACAACAACGAGATATAGTCGCAAGCCGATTCACTCACATATTCTGGCGCGCGATTTTAGTCGACCGAGTGTTTGTTTCAAATTAGAGAAGAAGTTTTTGTCTTCGCTGTGTAAATCCATTCGTATTTAATAGTAGTGGTTTATGAAGCATAAACGGCTCTCTATGGGAATTTGTTTCTGGGAGTGGGAGAAAATTACTTCTATAAGAACTCCTTCTTGGAAATGCAACGCAATAAATTAGAACTCCGTACCTGTCACGGTCGCACATTTATATTCCTTTGAATATTTGTTCTTTTTCACAAAATTCAAGAATGCGACCGAACCACGTGAATCAGAAACTTAATTTCTGAATATTCTTGGTCGTCATGGTACATAGCGTATATCTATAGTATGAGTGGTTTGTATAATGGTGTATGGGAAACTATAAAGATCTGCATGTATGTGCTCTTGAATTGGTTGGCAAGGTTATGTGTGTGGGATGGCAGGAGAGTGTCACGGAGAGCAGTAAATCGTGCCACAACAACGAGATAGATGTTCCTATTACAAGGACTTCAAGGAAATGGAGACTCTTTAACTGGAATCTTTCGAGCTGTTGGCATATATTCAAGTAGTATCGGTATATATAATCGCATAACTCCTCACATTTGTATGGCATTCTCTTGCATTAGGTCATTCATTAATTCCCGATACATAGGGGTGCATTCCACACATGTCGCGGTTTCGCACAAAGTGGCCCCTTCCTAGTTTCATAATAAGAAATAACAGAGTTAATCCTTCCGGGAAGTCAATAATTGGTGGCAAAATCCGCACAAAATCCGTTACGCGATGATTGACAGAATCATATAATGACGCGCCGTCATGTGAAAGCTGTTCGTTTGTGGCCTATATTAAAGAAGCGTGTTGTACTTCTTGCGCAGCAGTGAATACATTCAAATTAAACAGTTGATGTTTGTTCACTGTAAGATATCCGATTCTCGTTTCTTCCCCTTTTATTTTGTGGCCCGGTTTCTTTGATACTATCTGGCCCGGGATGTTCCTATTACAAGGACTTCAAGGAAATGGAGACTCTTTACCTGGAATCTTTCGAGCTGTTGGCCTATATTTAAGTAGTATCGGTATATAAAATCAGAATCGCATAATTTCTCACAACAGAGTTAATCATTCCGAGAAGTGAATAATCGGTGGCAAAATCCGCACACTTTTCACATGAATAAAAATGTTCAGCTCATCAGCTAGACTTATCCAAGACAAAGTCGTGACGTCATGTTGGCCTATATTCAGGTAGTACCAGTATACAAAATCAGGTTGGCATTCCTCGCATTTGTGTGGCATTTTTCTGTATTAGCTCGTTCAGTAATTCCAGATACAAAAACACCCAAGCACAGCGGAAGATCGTCTCGAAATCGTTCTTGTCGGAGCTGGGACGCTCAATCTCAGCAGCCGAGCTGAACCAAGACAAAGGCGTAAAGACATAATTGATATTGTTACGTTACCCGATGATTGACAACCTCATATATGACGCGCGTTCATGTGACAGCTATCCGTTTGTGGCCTATATTAATGAAGCGCAGCATTGAATACATTCAAATTAAACAGTTGATGTTTGTTCCCTGTAAGATATCCGATTCTCGTTTCTTCCCCTTTTACCGCATATTCTGCTGGTCCGGTTTCTTTGATACTATCTGGCCCAGGATGTTCCAATTACACTGACTCCAAGGAAATGGAGACTTTATTTGGAATCTTTCGAGCTGTTGGCCTATATTCAAGTAGTATCGGTATATAAAGTCAGGATTGCATAATTCCTTACTTTTGTATGGCATTCTCTTGCATTATGTCATTCATTTATTCCCGATACATAGGGGTGCATTCCACACATGTCGCGGTGTCGCACAAAGTGACCCCTTCCTAATTTCACAATAAGAAATTGTGTCCGTTTTTGACAGCATAGTAATTCTTGTGTCCTTTTTAATAACTGATATCTATAATGCCACCCTGTTGGACTTAACCATTCTCCCAAGCGGGCATGTAACAAAAGCTGGTTAATCTCGTCTACGCGCCACAACGTTAATAATTCAGGGAAGTCAATAATTGGTGGCAAAATCCGCACAAAATCCGCACACTTTCACA
The DNA here is from genome assembly GCA_036873755.1 of Hanleya hanleyi. Taxonomy (NCBI): domain Eukaryota; kingdom Metazoa; phylum Mollusca; class Polyplacophora; order Lepidopleurida; family Hanleyidae; genus Hanleya; species Hanleya hanleyi. The sequence goes on along the minus strand of JAVTVY010001558.1, from coordinate 21,896 downwards.
TGAATAAAAATGTTCAGCTCATCAGCTAGACTTATCCAAGACAAAGTGGTGACGTCATAATTGATATTGTTACGTCGCACGAAGATTGACAGCATCATATAATGACGCGTCGTCATGTGAAACCTAGCTGTATATATGCGGTCTACACTGTATTCAAGAAGCGTGGGTCGTACTTCTTGCGAAGCATTGAATACATTCAAATTAAACAGTTAATTATATTTAATTGTACGAAATCCAATTATGGTTTCCTCCTCTTTTTACCTAGCATTTCTGTTGCCTCGGTTTCTTTGGTCCTATCTGTCCTGGTAAGTTCCGTCTACACGCACTTCAAGGAAATGGGGAATCTTTAACTCGAATCTTTTGTGCTGTTGGCCTATATTTAGGTAGTACCAGTATATAAAATCAGGTTCGCATAATTCCTCGCATTTGTACGGAAGCATAGATAGGACATGGGTGAAAATTATTTTTTCGTCCAGAAATTATCTCCGACCCGGAGATAATTATCTCCGACCCGGAGAAACATCTCCGACCCGGAGATAATTATCTCCGACCCGGAGAAACATCTCCGACCCGGAGATAATTATCTCCGACCCGGAGAAACATCTCCGACCCGGAGATAATTATCTCCGACCCGGAGAAACATCTCCGACCCGGAGAAACATCTCCGGCCCGGAGATAATTGACCAATGAGAGTCGAGCTCACAAAGACGCCATTGTTATGGGAAAATGAACATGGATGGGTTAAGAGATGAATTAATAACGGGGTACTTTGAGGCTGGATTGCTGTACAATGATATGATATTTATTCTTAATCAAGAGCATTTCCCCATGAAATATTGTTATCGCGATTTCTCAGGAACTACTGTATGGATCTTTCCCAAATTCGGTACACAGGTTCCCCTTGGGGTCTAGTTGTGCAAGATAACTTTTCTGGTCCGATTCGGAAATCCAATATGACCGCCAGGCAGCCATCTTGGATTTCCCCATGTAACATTGTTATCGCGATTTCTCAGGAACTACTTCATGGATCTTTCTCAAATTTGGTACACAGGTTCCCCTTGGGATCTAGTTGTGCAAGATACCTGGTCCGATTCGAAAATCCAATATGGCCACCAGGTGACCATCTTGGATTTTTCCATGAAATTTTGTTATTGTCATTTCTCAGGAAGTACTGCATGGATCTTTCTCAAATTTGGTAAACCGATTTCCCTTAGGGTCTAGTTGTGCAAGGCATCTTTTCTGGTCCGATTCACGAACACTGGAAGTGATGTCATACATGACGTCACACTTGCGCAGAAAACACCTGCGCATATAAAGCGCATATTGAGCCTATTTGACCTCTGAGTGCACTCTATCAGATGATGCATCACTTCCGTAATATAAATTATATAGGAAGCAAATGGAACCTTATTGACCTCAGAGGTCAAAGGTCAAGGAAGGGACTTATGCCCTTTGTATACTACTAACGTTCAAGACAACATACACTACATGTTCGAACAAAAACTTGTTATGAAATCATTCACACATAAGATTTGTTACCGGCTGGTTTGTTATTTTAAGAAATTGAAGACTTGTTATAACCCAGCGTACGTGACTTTCCATACCTCACATATATAAAAATGGCGGTAACGATTTCTGCCACACCATTGGTCAATTATCTCCGGGTCGGAGATGTATCTCGGCGTCGGAGATAATTATCTCCGGGTCGGAGATGTTTCTCCGGGTCGGAGATAATTATCTCCGGGTCGGAGATAATTATCTCCGGGTCGGAGATGTTTCTCCGGGTCGGAGATAATTATCTCCGGGTCGGAGATGTTTCTCCGGGTCGGAGATAATTATCTCCGGGTCGGAGATGTTTCTCCGGGTCGGAGATAATTATCTCCGGGTCGGAGATGTTTCTCCGGGTCGGAGATAATTATCTTATCTCCGGGTCGGAGATGTTTCTCCGGGTCGGAGATAATTATCTCCGGGTCGGAGATCGGAGATAATTATCTCCGGGTCGGAGATGTTTCTCCGGGTCGGAGATAATTATCTCCGGGTCGGAGATAATTATCTCCGGGTCGGAGATAATTTCTGGACGAAAAAATAATTTTCACCCATGTCCTATCTATGCTTCCGTACATTTGTGTGGCATTTTTCTGTATTTGCTCGTTCAGTAATTCCAGATACAAAAACACCCAAGCACAGCGGAAGATCGTCTCGGAATCGTTCTTGTCGGAGCTGGGACACTCAATCTCAGTAGCCGAGCTTAACCAAGACAAAGGGGTAACGACATAATTGATATTGTTACGTTACGCGATGATTGACAGCCTCATATAATGACGCGCCGTCATGTGAAAGCTGTTCGTTTGTGGCCTATATTAAAGAAGCGTGTTGTACTTCTTGCGCAGTATTGAATACATTCAAATTAAACAGTTGATGTTTGTTCACTGTAAGATATCCGATTCTCCTTTCTTCCCCTTTTACCTAATATTTTGTGATCAGGTTTCTTTGATACTATCTGGCCCGAGATGTTCCTATTACAAGGACTTCAAGGAAATGGAGACTCTTTAACTGGAATCTTTCGAGCTGTTGGCCTATATTCAAGTAGTATCGGTATATAAAATCAGAATCGCATTTTTCCTTACATTTGTATGGCATTCTCTTGCATTATATCATTCATTAATTCCCGATACATAGGGGTGCATTCCACACATGTCGCGGTTTCGCACAAAGTGGCCCCTTCCTAATTTCATAATAAGTAATTGTGTCCGTTTTTGACAGCATAGTAATTCTTGTGTCCTTTTTAATAACTGATATCTATAATGCCATACTGTTGGACTTAACCATTCTCCCAAGCGGGCATGTAACAAAAGCTGGTTAATCTCGTCTACGCGCCACAACAGAGTTAATCATTCCGGGAAGTCAATAATTGGTGGCAAAATCCGCACAAAATCCGCACACTTTCACATGAATAAAAATGTTCAGCTCATCGGCTAGACTTATCCAAGATAAAGTGGTGACGTCATAATTGATATTGTTACGTCGCACGAAGATTGACAGCATCATATAATGACGCGTCGTAAAGGGAAACCTAGCTGTATATATGCGGTCTACACTGTATTCAAGAAGCGTGGGTCGTACTTCTTGCGAAGCATTGAATACATTCAAATTAAACAGTTAATTATATTTAATTGTACGAAATCCAATTATGGTTTCCTCCTCTTTTTACCTAGCATTTCTGTTGCCTCGGTTTCTTTGGTCCTATCTGTCCTGGTAAGTTCCGTCTACACGCACTCCAAGGAAATGGGGAATCTTTAACTCGAATCTTTTGTGCTGTTGGCCTATATTTAGGTAGTACCAGTATATAAAATCAGGTTCGCATAATTCCTCGGATTTGTGTGGCATTTTTCTGTATTTGCTCGTTCAGTAATTCCAGATACAAAAACACCCAAACACAGCGGAAGATTGTCTCGGAATCGTTCTTGTCGGAGCTTGGACACTCAATCTCAGCAGCCGAGCTTAACCAAGACAAAGGTGTAACGACATAATTGATATTATTATACCTCACTGTGTATTCGTTTATTTTAATTGGTTGAGACACCATCACGTGATATTCCGCAATTCTCGATGTCTTATGGAAAAAACAGCTCGTCAATGTGATGTCCCACGATCTCGCGCCGATATCACACGATCACGCGCTGACGTAACACGGCAGAGGCAATGTCACACGGTCTCGCGCAGTTATCGCCCGTAAACAGACTCTTTCGTAGCATTGTCGTATGTTGTGCTGTCATTCCGCTGTAATCACGATGGCGTTTACAGACAGAAAGCGTTTTACGTTTGCTGCCTTGGTTTTTGTCTTTATACTGTAGGTTTATTTGTATTGTTTATGGCTTTTTTCGGTATAATAAAACAGATATTGCATGCTTTGAGGTGTGATATCACGATTTGTCAGCTTTCGAAGGTGATGTTCAACTCGTGCTCCGCACTCGTTGAACATCACCTTCTCGAGCTGACAAATCGTGATATCACACCTCACAGCATGCGATATCTGTATATTGTTACGTTACGCGATGATTGACAGCATCATATAATAACGCGCCGTCATGTGAAAGGTGTCCGTTTGTGGCCTATATTAAAGAAGCGTGTTGTACTTCTTACGCAGCATTGAATAAATTCAAATTAAACAGTTGATGTTTGTTCGCTGTAAGGTATCCGATTCTCCTTTCTTCCCCTTTTACCTAATATTTGGTGGTCCGATTTCTTTGATACTATCTGGCCCGAGATGTTCCTATTACAAGGACTTCAAGGAAATGGAGACTCTTTAACTGGAATCTTTCGAGCTGTTGGCCTATTCAAGTAGTATCGGTATATAAAATCAGAATCGCATAATTCCTCACATTTGTATGGCATTCTCTTGCATTATGTCATTCATTAATACCCGATACATAGGGGTACATTTCACACATGTCGCGGTTTCGTACAAAGTGGCCCCTTCCTAATTTCACAATAAGAAATTGTGTCCGTATTTGACAGCATAGTATAATTCTTGTGTCCTAGCTTTTTAATAACTGATATCTATAATGCGATCCTGTTGGACTTAACCATTCTCCAAAGCGGGCATCGCGTCCACGCGCCACTACAGAGTTAATCGTTCTGGGAAGTGAATATTTGGTGGCAAAATCCGTACATTTTCGGGGCGCGAAAATGATGATTTTCTCATTTCGATAAAATGTTACAAAAAAAAACGAAAAGGACGACCGCCAGTTTTCTTCACCTTTGAAAAATGGCCATAGGACGGGGGACACTTTCACATGAATAAAAATGTTCAGCTCATCAGCTAGACTTATCCAAGACAAAATGGTGAGTCATAATTGATATTGTTACGTCGCACGAAGATTGACAGCATCATATCATGACGCGTCGTCATGTGACACCTAGCTGTATATATGCGGTCTACAATGTATTCAAGAAGCAAGAAGCATTGAATACATTCAAATTAACAGTTAATTATATTTAATAGTACGAAATCCAATTATAGTTTCCTCCTCTTTTTACCTAGCATTTCTGTTGCCTCGGTTTCTTTGGTCCTATCGGTCCTGGTATGTTCCGTCTACACTGACTCCAGGGAAATGGGGAATCTTTAACTCGAATCTTTTGAGCTGTTGGCCTATATTTAGGTAGTACCAGTATATAAAATCATGTCATGTCGTCATGTGAAAGCTGTCCGTTTGTGGCCTATATTATAAAGAAGCGTGTTGTGCTTCTTGCGCAGCATTGAATACATTCAAATTAAACAGTTGATGTTTGTTCACTGTAAGATTTCATAATATGTCATTCATTAATTCCAGATACATAGGGGTGCATTCCACATCCTGTTGGACTTAACCATTCTCCCAAGCGGGCATGTAACAAAAGCTGGTTAATCTCGTCTACGCGCCACAACAGAGTTAATCATTCCGGGAAGCGAATAATTGGTGGCAAAATCCGCACAAAATCCGCACACTTTCACATGAATAAAAATGTTCAGCTCATCAGCTAGACTTAGGCCAAAGAAAATAATATGTGTGTTTACTGTTACCCAACCCTACCTAGCAAAAATGCACCTTTCCTCCGTCTTTTTGCGACTTGGGCAAAAAAAAAATGACCGAAATATGGCGACCCAGTCCATTTACGTAGCCGAGTCCTTATTTTTCAGGTTTAACTTTTTAAACACCCATCGAATGCTGAAAGACCTCTGCTGTGATAGGTCAATTGCTCACAAGCTTTTGCACCTCTGCCAATCTGATATCTACTTCCATCTGGCATCGCCCGATGCAGCCAGCATGAAGATGAAGATGCAGCGAAGATTTGTTGATTTGTAGATATTTTTCTGGTTTAATCGATGATGATAACATCAACATTTGACGGAATATTCGACCAAAATATACGGGAAAAAAAATTTGAGCTAATTTTTTGCAATGTGCCTACCTACCCTAAAAAAAATGTCATAAAATTTTGGAGTAAATAAAAGAAAAATGCCTACCTATCTTCCCTATTTTCAAAATGCATGTAACAGTAAACACACATATTATTTTGTTTGGCCTTATCCAAGACAAAGTGGTGACGTCATAATTGATATTGTTAAGTCGCACGAAGATTGACAGCATCATATAATGACGCGTCGTCATGTGAAACCTAGCTGTATATATGCGATCTACGCTGTATTCAAGAAACGTGGGTCGTACTTCTTGCGAAGCATTGAATACATTCAAATTAAAAAGTCAATGATATTTAATTGACCGAAATCCAATTATGGTGTCCTCTTTTTACCTAGCATTTCTGGTGCCTCGGTTTCTTTGATCCTATCTGTCCTGGGATGTTCCGGCTACAATCACTCCAAGGAAATGGGGAATCTTTAACTCGAATCTTTTGTGCTGTTCGCCTATATTTAGGTAGTACCGGTATACAAAATCACGTTCGCATAATTCCTCGCATTTGTGTGGCATTTCTCTGTATTAGCTCGCTCAATAATTCCAGATACAAAAACACCCAAGCACAGCGGAAGATCTTCTCGAAATCGTTCTTGTCCGAGCTGGGACACTCAATCTCAGCAGCCGAGCTTAACCAAGACAAAGGCGTAAAGATATAATTGATATTGTTACGTTACGCGATGATTGACAACCTCATATAATGACGCGCGGTCATGTGAAAGCTATCCGTTTGCGGCCTATATTAAAGAAGCGTGTTGTGCTTCTTGCGCAGCATTGAATACATTCAAATTAAACAGTTGATGTTTGTTCCCTGTAAGATATCCGATTCTCGTTTCTTCCCCTTTTACCGCATATTCTGCTGGTCCGGTTTCTTTGATACTATCTGGCCCGGGATGTTCCAGTTACACTGACTACAAGGAAATGGAGACTCTTTATTTGGAATCTTTCGTGCTGTTGGCCTATATTCAAGTAGTATCGGTATATAAAGTCAGGATCGCATAATTCCTTACATTTGTATGGCATTCTCTTGCATTATGTCATTCATTAATTCCTGATACATAGGGGTGCATTCCACACATGTCGCGGTTTCGCACAAAGTGGCCCCTTCCTAATTTCATAATAAGAAATTGTGTCCGTTTTTGACAGCATAGTAATTCTTGTGTCTTGTGTCCTTTTTAATAACTGATATCTATAATGCCATCCTGTTTGACGTAGCCATTCCCCCAAACGGGCATATAACAAAAGCTGGTTGATCGCGTCCACGCGCCACTACAGAGTTAATCGTTCTGGGAAGTGAATATTTGGTGGCAAAATCCGTACATTTTCGGGGCGCGAAAATGATGATTTTCTCATTTCGATAAAATGTTGCAAAAAAAAACGAAAAGGACGACCGCCAGTTTTCTTCACCTTTGAAAAATGGCCATAGGACGGGGAACATTTTCACATGAATAAAAATGTTCAGCTCATCAGCTAGACTTATCCAAGACAAAGTGGTGAGTCATAATTGATATTGTTACGTCGCACGAAGATTGACAGCATCATATCATGACGCGTCGTCATGTAACACCTAGCTGTATATATGCGGTCTACAATGTATTCAAGAAGCGTGGGTCGTACTTCTTGCGAAGCATTGAATACATTCAAATTAACAGTTAATTATATTTAATTGTACGAAATCCAATTATGGTTTCCTCCTCTTTTTACCTAGCATTTCTGTTGCCTCGGTTTCTTTGGTCCTATCGGTCCTGGTATGTTCCGTCTACACTGACTCCAGGGAAATGGGAATCTTCAACTCGAATCTTTTGAGCTGTTGGCCTATATTTAGGTAGTACCAGTATATAAAATCATGTAATGTCGTCATGTGAAAGCTGTCCGTTTGTGGCCTATATTATAAAGAAGCGTGTTGTGCTTCTTGCGCAGCATTGAATACATTCAAATTAAACAGTTGATGTTTGTTCACTGTAAGATTTCATAATATGTCATTCATTAATTCCAGATACATATGGGTGCATTCCACATCCTTGGACTTAACCATTCTCCCAAGCGGGCATGTAACAAAAGCTGGTTAATCTCGTCTACGCGCCACAACAGAGTTAATCATTCCGGGAAGTGAATAATTGGTGGCAAAATCCGCACAAAATCCGCACACTTTCACATGAATAAAAATGTTCAGCTCATCAGCTAGACTTAGGCCAAAGAAAATAATATGTGTGTTTACTGTTACCCAACCCTACCTAGCAAAAATGCACCTTTCCTCCGTCTTTTTGCGACTTGGGCAAAAAAAAAATGACCGAAATATGGCGACCCAGTCCATTTACGTGGCCGAGTCCTTATTTTTCAGGTTTAACTTTTTAAACACCCATCGAATGCTGAAAGACCTCTGCTGTGATAGGTCAATTGCTCACAAGCTTTTGCACCTCTGCCAATCAGATATCTACTTCCATCTGACATCGCCCGATGCAGCCAGCATGAAGATGAAGATGCAGCGAAGATTTGTTGATTTGTAGATATTTTTCTGGTTTAATCGATGATGATAACATGAACATTTGACGGAATATTCGACCTAAATATACGGAAAAAAAAAAATTGAGCTAATTTTTTGCAATGTGCCTACCTACCCTAAAAAAATATGTCATAAAATTTTGGAGTAAATAAAAGAAAAATGCCTACCTATCTTCCCTATTTTCAAAATGCTTGTAACAGTAAACACACATATTATTTTGTTTGGCCTTATCCAAGACAAAGTGGTGACGTCATAATTGATACTGTTAAGTCGCACGAAGATTGACAGCATCATATAATGACGCGTCGTCATGTGAAACCTAGCTGTATATATGCGGTCTATACTGTATTCAAGAAGCGTGGGTCGTACTTCTTGCGAAGCATTGAATACCTTCAAATTAAACAGTTAATTATATTTAATTGTACGAAATCCACCTATGGTTTCCTCCTCTTTTTACCTAGCATTTCAGTTGCCTCGGTTTCTTTGGTCCTATCTGTCCTGGTATGTTCCGTCTACACTCACTCCAAGGAAATGGGGAATCTTTAACTCGAATCTTTTGAGCTGTTGGCCTATATTTAGGTAGTACCAGTATATAAAATCAGGTTCGCATAATTCCTCGCATTTGTGTGGCATTTTTCTGTATTAGCTCGCGCAGTAATTCCAGATACAAAAACACCCAAGCACAGCGGAAGACCTTTTCGGAATCGTTCTTGTCGGAGCTGGGACACTCAATCTCAGCAGCCGAGCTTAACCAAGACAAAGGGGTAACGACATAATTGATATTGTTACGTTACGTGATGACTGACGGCATCATATAATGACCCGCCGTCATGTGAAAGCTGTCCGTTTGTGGCCTATATTAAAGGAGCGTGTTGTACTTCTTGCACAGCATTGAATACATTCAAATTAAACAGTTGATGTTTGTTCACTGTAAGATATCCGATTCTCCTTTCTTCCCCTTTTACCTAATATTTTGTGATCCGGTTTCTTTGATACTATCTGGCCCGAGATGTTCCTATTACAAGGACTTCAAGGAAATGGAGACTCTTTAATTGGAATCTCTCGAGCTGTTGGCCTATATTCAAGTAGTATCAGTATATAAAATCAGAATCGCATAATTCCTCACATTTGTATGGCATTCTCTTGCATTATGTCATTCATTAATTCCCGATACATAGTGGCGCATTCCACACATGTCGCGGTTTCGCACAAAATGGCCCCTTCCTAATTTCATAATAAGAAATTGTGTCCGTTTTTGACAGCATAGTAATCCTTGTGTCGTTTTTAATAACTGATATCTATAATGCCATCCTGTTTGACGTAACCATTCCCCAAACGGGCATATAACAAAAGCTGGTTAATCGCGTCCACGCGCCACTACAGAGTTAATCGTTCCGGGAAGTGAATATTTGGTGGCAAAATCCGTACATTTTCGGGGCGCCAGTTTTTTCACCTTTTAAAAATGGCCAGAGGACGGGGAACACTTTCACATGAATAAAAATGTTCAGCTCATCAGCTAGACTTATCCAAGACAAAGTGGTGACGTCATAATTAATATTGTTACGTCGCACGAAGATTGACAGCATCATATAATGACGCGTCGTCATGTGAGACCTAGACTGGATGAGTCTCTATTTCATCAACCTCGCCACCAGGGGTCGCTCTCCGCTGGAAAATTGGCCGCTCCGACGAACCCCTTGGACGACGGTCGCTGAAAATTGGTCCCATAATACATTGAAAAATTCTTTCACGTGGCCCCTTCCGGTTCCATTGGAACATATCCTATTTTTTATAGAACGCCAGTCATGAGTCATTTTCATGGCCAGTGTCATAACGTCATGACGTCAGAATAAAAAAATGTTTCGCAAGAATGCATAAAGAATTTTAGTAGGCTACGTCATCTTTCAGACGCGCTCGTAACATTCATGACGTCGGGACGTCGGCTTGATCCCCACAGATTCGCTCTCGTTATGTTCTAAATTCTGGGGTTTTGTGTTCTATCCAATCACCGATCGTACTGCCGAGCGCCCTCCCAGAGCATAGTAGGGAGGACAGGACCGGATAGCTCTGGTTTCGAGATTGCTATTTCATATGTACTATTATTAATAATAAAATGATCTTTAATAAATACATGTAGAAAGAAAAAAAAATGAAAAAAAAAAAAAAATGAAAAAAATATTTTTAAAATAGAGACTGGACGATTTGATTGGTTTCGTCGTGTAAAGATTCCATCTGGAGGCGTGGTTAGTCTGGACGGTTGACATGTTTTTACCTTCGGTCGCAATATTTGTATCAATTTCACAATCTAGCCCCAGAACTCACTTTAGCTGCGAAAACTGACCTCTGGCCTAGTGGATTTCAGGGAGCAGAAACGGAAACGTCGCACTTGTTTGTTTACTTTCTTATTTATTCTACTTTTTATATGTTTTGTACTCTGTCCCAAATGGGATGCTCAGTGCAATAAAGAATCTTATCTTATCATGCACACAATTAATTTTCGGAGGAACCAATCTCGCATTCGTCTATTTCCGTATTGGCGGAAAAGTAGAATGTATTAAGAGAGTTGAGGGGGAGCATGGACGCTGGAAGCCGATGACGTCACTTAAATAGGTCGGAGGGTTATAAATACGAGCAGGTGTACGGAGAGTTCGAAGCTATTTTGGTGGAGGGTTATAAGTGCGAGCAGGTGCGCGGGGACGTAGAGAGTGCGAAGCTATTTTGGTTGACTCGGAGTCGTTGAGAGTACCTAATTTTACTACATATCTATACGTATACGGTTATTTATATCCGATGACATCATGCCACGTTCTCCCCCGAACATATAGATAAGCGGTCTCGTCTACCGTCAGCCACTCAACTGTTCATCTCGCTTCAAAGGTAGACAGCATACCTAGCCCATGGAATTGAAATTAACATTTCTGTTGAACATGATCTTCTTTATATTGCAATAATCGATAATTGCGACCCGTTGAAGTGTCTCAAGACCACGGACAAAGCCTGGGAAAAAGCGGAAATCACATCTCTACCATATAGGTAAATCTGGTGAAAACGGACGTGAATAACTACTCTCCATTCACCTGGACGAAGATGCCTACGTCGCTCTAAGCACGTTTACCCGCTGATCATTGGAAAAATCAGAGGTGAGTGAATTCTATGTTGTGTTATATACATCACCTCCTTACACCGCAATTATAAGGAAAATGAAACGCCATTATATCCTATCAACGACAAAAATCTGCCCTTCCCAACACCTCTAACCCGTCATCTGTAATAACGCTACACAGGGAAGAATTCTCCACTACATACTACTATTATTTTTCGCATTTTGTTGTGGGGTTATAACCAGTTTTACATTAACCAAGAAATATATGCATAACTTGAAAATAACCGCTCTCAACAGTAAGGCAGGGAGAAAGTGATATGGGCTATTTCTGAAATGCACGGCCTGCAGGGTAGCTGTCCGCTAAACAACTGTGTGTTAAATACACGTGCAACCAGATATGCCAGTGCGGTCTACGCGAAGGCAGGCTAACAATTTCAGGGCTATGCTATATTTAAGGCCTTTGTGCCGGCATCCATTTAGGCACTCAAAATACAACAAAGATACAATCTTGAGCTCCCATGTACACAGCAATATTGAAACATATTTCCAAGAAATGCTTCGCCCATGTCGAAGAGATATAAGAAAACAACACATTTTTATATATATTAACTAATCAAATTATTTAACATTTACAGTATAATGGAAAATATATTGAAAACTTGTTTTTGAAATCTCCAAAAGTATTTGGGTTGAATATTCATTAACCATGTCAGATAGGCATTTAAACCAAAGTCATTGCATCAGGCCAGTGACTGCGGTCTATTCATGAAACATGTCTTTGAAATGTAAATTGAGTTCCATGCTGCCTCCGACAATAATGACTGGCAGAAACTTATGTTTGGGACTTTGAATATTTGCATAAAAATTGTGATCTAGATTCTACAGGCGACCTGCATTTACAAGCCCACTGGATTGATTCCTTCAGGGTGCATTCCACACCTAAATGATGTGCGGCTAAAAACAGGCATGGGTTCGAATCTTCGGCCACAAATTGATGTAAAATCTTTAACAAAAACCCTGTAAAAGTATATATTTTCTAAATGGGCACACCCGTGCCATTATTTCAGAAGACTTGTGAGCTATTGAAATTGAATAGAAAAGACGTACAATCCTCCTTAAACCTTCTTCAACTTTTCTGGAAAACTCCATAAAATATATGAAAATGTGTCAAATTCTACCCGCAACCCAGAGAACAATTTAAAATGGCGAAAAAACCAGGGGGTCGACCTACTCGTTTTTTGTAAAATTTTATCGCCATAAAGGAATCATCATTTTCGCTTCAGGAAAAAGTGCGGATTTTGATCCGCCAGATATTCAATTCAGGACACGATTAACTCTGTAGTGGCGAGTGGGTGCGATCAACAAGCAATTGTTATATCTTCGTTTGGAGAAATGGTTACGTGCAGCAGGGTGATACTATAGATATCAGCTAGTAGAAAGGTAAGAAGAATTACCATGCTGTCAAAATCGGGCGTCCTTCCTTATTATAAAATTAGGGAGGGGCCATTTGTGCGAAACCGTGGCCTAGTGTGGAGTGCACCCTTAAGGCTAGGGTGTTTTCTCAGAATTTCTGTTCTCAAGGCTATGACAATCTGGGAGTGTTTGCGAGTTTCTTGGTATGCGACACTTGCTTGTAGTATGCAGTTTTATCGGATATCCCGTCAATCACTTTCCCCCTACCCCATCTTTGGTTTTGCGACTTTTGCTGAAAAATCACGAGTTTACAAGCTCAGTAAGAATATCATAGCATTATGCATTGACCGTGACAATCAGACCCATTAACAAAGACCGGGAGTGGTGACCAGCTTTCGAATGAGGCATCAGGAGCAAAATAAACGCAAAAATAGCGGAAATTCGAGCCAAATTGTCAATAATTTTTCATTCCAACTTTTCCAAAAGATTGGGGGGTGGGAGTACAAACTTCGAGATAAAAGGGACAAAACCAGAATAATACGCTCTCATTCACTTTAGATCAGGGTGTTGGTGTGATCCGTATTGAAAATTAATCACTGTGACATTCACATTGACAATAATAGGACATACAGGTCACTAATCGTAACATACATGCCTAACCAAGGGGAGGTAATTCTGTATAGGTCAAATAGCATATATGCAAGGCCAATGCTATCATACCATGTAGTATGCATAAAATCGAAACATTTCTGACTAAGATAAACGATCTTTACGATCCTGTTCCATATCAAGTCATTACAAGGTCCGAATAAGCGCTTTTGTCGAGTGTAGTGTAGGAGGACATACAATATTTGGCCTACTCGTGTATTATAACCGCGCAATGGATCCTACATTAAGGCTAAGGTGTTTTCTCAGAATTTCTGTTCTCAAGGCTATGACAATCTGGGAGTGTTTGTGAGTTTCTTGGTATGCGACACTTGCTTGTAGTATGCAGTTTTATCGGATATTCCGTCAATCACTTTCCCCCTACCCCATCTTTGGTTTTGCGACTTTTGCTGAAAAATCACGAGTTTACAAGCTCAGTAAGAATATCATAGCATTATGCATTGACCGTGACAATCAGACCCATTAACAAAGACCGGGAGTGGTGACCAGCTTTCGAATGAGGCATCAGGAGCAAAATAAACGCAAAAATAGCTGAAATTCGAGCCAAATTGTCAATAATTTTTCATTCCAACTTTTCCAAAAGATTGGGGGGTGGGAGTACAAACTTCGAGATAAAAGGGACAAAACCAGAATAATACGCTCTCATTCACTTTAGATCAGGGTGTTGGTGTGATCCGTATTGAAAATTAATCACTGTGACATTCACATTGACAATAATAGGACATACAGGTCACTAATCGTAACATACATGCCTAACCAAGGGGAGGTAATTCTGTATAGGTCTAAATAGCATATATGCAAGGCCAATGCTATCATACCATGTAGTATGCATAAAATCGAAACATTTCTGACTAAGATAAACGATCTTTACGATCCTGTTCCATATCAAGTCATTACAAGGTCCGAATAAGCGCTTTTGTCGAGTGTAGTGTAGGAGGACATACAATATTTGGCCTACTCGTGTATTATAACCGCGCAATGGATCCTACATTAAGGGTGCATTCCACACCTAAATGATGTGCGGCTAAAAACAGGCATGGGTTCGAATCTTCGGCCACAAATTGATGTAAAATCTTTAACAAAAACCCTGTAAAAGTATATATTTTCTAAATGGGCACACCCGTGCCATTATTTCAGAAGACTTGTGAGCTATTGAAATTGAATAGAAAATACGTACAATCCTCCTTAAACCTTCTTCAACTTTTCTGGAAAACTCCATAAAATATATGAAAATGTGTCAAATTCTACCCGCAACCCAGAGAAAACGTATGAAATGATTTTCTTTTTATGTATGTTAAAGTGTTTCCCGTCCAAAGAACAATTTAAAATGGCGAAAAAAACAGGGGGTCGACCTACTCGTTTTTTGTAAAATTTTATCGCCATAAAGGAATCATCATTTTCGCTTCAGGAAAAAGTGCGGATTTTGATCCGCCAGATATTCAATTCAGGGCACGATTAACTCTGTAGTGGCGAGTGGGTGCGATCAACAAGCAATTGTTATATCTTCGTTTGGAGAAATTGTTACGTGCAGCAGGGTGATACTATAGATATCAGCTAGTAGAAAGGTAAGAAGAATTACCATGCTGTCAAAATCGGGCGTCCTTCCTTATTATAAAATTAGGGAGGGGCCATTTGTGCGAAACCGTGGCCTAGTGTGGAGTGCACCCTCAGTGTTTTCCCAGTTCCTTGGCTTTGGAAGAATATTTGCACGTGAACTTGGGTGTATGCATTAGCCTGCAAGACATTGCAACCCTGTCTGTGACTGAACAGTGAGACTTTCTGCTCCACAGGTACCATAAGCACAAAGGCTGAGCAATTCTATTTGAAGGAAAGAGATTTTCTAAATTTTGAGAATTATCCATCATATCTTTGGTGTTTTGCTGGTTTACAAGGTTTTAATTAAAACAGTCTCTTGTCATATTATACAATTACAAGCGTCTAGTCCGTCATTCATAATCCAGCCGTCGTCCATTAGAGAATATCCGCGTCCATAATCCGAAGACCTATTCCATTTTCCATATAACAGTATTAGCACCAAATTCAAAAAGACAATCATAGTATACATAAACATAGGCTTGTTTCCTGCAAGAGAGAAGCGGTCAACAGTTTTCAATGATGCCGGCAAGACATCATGATGTTCCAAAAATATCAAATCCGTATCGCTGATCAGTATTCTTAATCCGTAATATTCGTTTTAGAGTCGTTATCCAAAAAAGATGTATCTCAGTCACGCTTTGATTGTGACTGTTCATATGAGCACCATGAGGATATTGAAGTACATGTGTTCACACGGCCCCTAGCCCCGGGTTAAGCGGAATTAGACACAAGTTACGAAACGTAGCGCCATAGATCTTGCACGCTACGTTCGTACTTTGCTATCAGCATGCGATATGTAGCGCCAAATTTGAGAAACTTTGAGTGGAGGCGCTTGGTGGAATAGCCCTGTTTTATAAGTTTCTGCAACAATGTTTTGTGACGTTGATTAAAATCATCACATTTAACACAGGATCTAGCAAATGCTACTAAGCGAGATATGTATACGCCATATGCAGGTCCCACTGGAATATTACTATCCAGATAGGGATAGTTTACGATGTCGAAATTGTAATCTCTTTTGTCATAAAGCCGACGAGAGAGAATGCCCGCTTCATTTTTGTAGAGATAGAGATCTAAATAAGATGTGCCTGTAGGGCTATCTGTAGTTTCCTTCAAATCCAGTGAAGGTGGATATATATCCTTCACTGCTTCATTTATATAGCGATTATCCACAGCGAATATTTTGGTGGCTATAGATTTAGTGTACTTATATGAAATGCAAGGAGGTTCTGTGAACTTAAAATAGTTTGGTACAGCGTTGCGTACCTCTGGATCATTCAGGATTCGAGGTAAATTAATGATGTCCAGTCCTTTATCTAAGTAGTTGAGTTTCAAGAAAAGCCGATCTTGAGATGTTTCGATTATGTTCACTGGACGATACAACCGAAAATACGCTATATCTTGACATACTTTAATGATTTTGGATGGTATTATATTTCCTGAAGACGCAGATTGTTGTATATCTCTGGCTATTTGATCTAAAGCTCTCAGAGGTAATGCATACAGAACTGTACGCAAACTATGTATACTATTGGGTGTGTTAGTCAAACCCACTAAGTAATTTAAAGTGATATGATCGTGAATCATCGAACTATTAAACTTTCGCCAACCATGGCTGCGATGTCTCCGTTGATGGGGTTTAAATAGTTGGGTAATGTTGGATATATTTGAACGGCGGTTTGTAGCATTGCCGAACCCACTGACATTATCATTTAAACCAAACGGAAACACTGACCCAAGTTCTAGCATCCAGAATAATTCCCGCTCTCGGATTTTTCTCTCAAATCCAAAAGGGGAATCCTTAGTAGATGGATAGACAACGTCTATGATCTGAATACTAAAGTTGTCCCAACCGTGGTCGGGTCCAGAAAAATGCTTACCTATGAGCAATTGCTTTTTCCTAACGGATTTTCTGTGACCGTTCACCCTCAGATGGAGTCTTTGGGTGGTCTTGCCAACATACTGTTGACCACACTTTTTACAGGAAACTAAATAAATACAGTTTGTAGTAGAACAACTAAGATCAACATACCAGTTAACAGAATATGAGTTACCAGTTAACGCGGAACTAAATGAAGCTGAAGTATTAAAGAGTGGACACGTGAGACATCCACGATGTCCACACTTAGAAATTTTGAAATTATTACATGTAGAATTCGGTGCTAAACAATCATCAAGCTCAATATTACAAGGTTTGATGTCGTGGCCTTGCTTTGCTGTCAGAAATATATCTGTCATTTGGATTAAAAAAGGTCTTAGTGCATTTCGAACTATTAGAGACTCGGCCGAGGAACCTGCACT
The DNA here is from genome assembly GCA_036873755.1 of Hanleya hanleyi. NCBI lineage: Eukaryota > Metazoa > Mollusca > Polyplacophora > Lepidopleurida > Hanleyidae > Hanleya > Hanleya hanleyi. The sequence continues at coordinate 4,360 of JAVTVY010001558.1, read as the reverse complement.
AAGGTTCCTCGGGTCTGTCTTCATATTTTTTCTTATAGTTGTGCTCATTATGATTGTAGGGTGTGCAGGGGCCCGGCCTCGGGGACAACTTGTCCACCAGCAGAATCCAGGCATACACAGGTTAAAATTACAAGCGTCTAGTCCGTCATTCATAATCCAGCCATCGTCCATTAGAGAATATCCGCGTCCATAATCCGAAGACCTATTCCATTTTTCATATAACAGTATTAGCACCAAATTCAAAAAGACAATCATAGTATACATAAACATAGGCTTGTTTCCTGCAAGAGAGAAGCGGTCAACAGTTTTCAATGATGCCGGCAAGACATCATGATGTTCCAAAAATATCAAATCCGTATCGCTGATCAGTATTCTTAATCCGTAATATTCGTTTTAGAGTCGTTATCCAAAAAAGATGTATCTCAGTCACGCTTTGATTGTGACTGTTCATATGAGCACCATGAGGATATTGAAGTACATGTGTTCATACGGCCCCTAGCCCCGGGTTAAGCGGAATTAGACACAAGTTACGAAACGTAGCGCCATAGATCTTGCACGCTACGTTCGTACTTTGCTATCAGCATGCGATATGTATCGCCAAATTTGAGAAACTTTGAGTGGAGGCGCTTGGTGGAATAGCCCTGTTTTATAAGTTTCTGCAACAATGTTTTGTGACGTTGATTAAAATCATCACATTTAACACAGGATCTAGCAAATGCTACTAAGCGAGATATGTATACGCCATATGCAGGTCCCACTGGAATATTACTATCCAGATAGGGATAGTTTACGATGTCGAAATTGTAATCATCTCTTTTGTCATAAAGTCGACGAGAGAGAATGCCCGCTTCATTTTTGTAGAGATAGAGATCTAAATAAGATGTGCCTGTAGGGCTATCTGTAGTTTCCTTCAAATCCAGTGAAGGTGGATATATATCCTTCACTGCTTCATTTATATAGCGATTATCCACAGCGAGAAGATCGTCTATATAGCGTTTGGTGAATGAGAAGGAACGGGCTTTGAATGGATCGGTTTTTGAAAGCGCCTGCATATAGTCATATTCATAAGAGAACAGATACAAGTCAGCCAACAGGGGTGCACAATTAGTACCCATTGGAATACCTATATGCTGCTGATATATTGTGTTGCCAAATTTCACATAGATATTTTTAATGAGAAATTCAAGCAACTCTATAAACAAAGAAACATCCCATGAATGATATCTCTTGTATGTAGTCGAGCTAAAGAATGCTTTATGGCTTCCGACATTAATATATCTACGATCACTTTTCTTGAACACAGATACTATTAATGAACTTATACGATCAATAAGGTCCTGATGAGGGATTGTAGTATAGAGAGTCGAGAAATCCCATGTGGATACATGTCTGTACGGTATGGGGCCTTTAGCATCAAGTTCTTCCGTGAGACATTTTGAGTTTTTCAATATCCACATACATTCAACGCCAGAGTTCTTAGAAATAGTGGCGCAATACCTTTCCCAAAATGCTTTTACCTCCTGAAGGGCCCTCGTCAATAGGGTTGAAAGAAGCTTGGTGGTGCAGCTTCTAGAACCAGCTATGAATCTAGCTTTGTATGGTGATTTATGCATTTTGGGAGTCCAGTATATCTTTGGTATGTCGTTATGATTGGTTGGAAGACAAATACCTCTTTCCCTGAGAAACTTTTTGTGATTGTTAAATAAATCTTCCAGAGTAAATGCAGTTTGGGAGTAAGTGGACGTGTTTGATGAAGATATGTCTACACTCAATTCTTTAACCAGCACCTGGTAATAGTAATATTTACATATGAATATTATATTATTCGGAGCTTTGTCTGCTGGTACTATGACGAATTTACTCTGGAGATTTGCTAGAACTTCTTGCGAATTGAGGTTTCTCAGTACTTGTTTTGCTTGGGGAAGAGTATTTCTGTCAATATGGCGGATTGTTTCAAGGACCTTTTTCTTGGTGAGGTCCAGCCAATCAGCGAGTACTGTAGGTTCAACTTTTTCTCGCTTAGACCAATCAATAACGTACTGTTCTAATGCAGAGAGGACTATCTTCTGGTCGGCCTTCAGATTTATTCTTCTCGGTTCTCTATATTTAGGTCCTTTCATCAGGAGTAATTTCAGATCCTTATCACTCACCACCTCAAGGTCACCAGTCACAATATGTTTGCATGGTGTATAGATAAAGTTCGACAATTCACAATCACAACTATAGCCTCCTGACGTGTATAAGTTCCAGTCAAACTCCTGGACAGCATTGGAGTAATTGAATATTTTGGTGGCTATAGATTTAGTGTACTTATATGAAATGCAAGGAGGTTCTGTGAACTTAAAATAGTTTGGTACAGCGTTGCGTACCTCTGGATCATTCAGGATTCGAGGTAAATTAATGATGTCCAGTCCTTTATCTAAGTAGTCGAGTTTCAAGAAAAGCCGATCTTGAGATGTTTCGATTATGTTCATTGGACGATACAACCGAAAATAAGCTATATCTTGACATACTTTAATGATTTTTCATGGTATTATATTTCCTGAAGACGCAGATTGTTGTATATCTCTGGCTATTTGATCTAAAGCTCTCAGAGGTAATGCATACAGAACTGTACGCAAACTATGTATACTATTGGGTGTGTTAGACAAACCCACTAAGTAATTTAAAGTGATATGATCGTGAATCATCGAACTATTAAACTTTCGCCAACCATGGCTGCGATGTCTCCGTTGATGGGGTTTAAATAGTTGGGTAATGTTGGATATATTTGAACGGCGGTTGGTAGCATTGCCGAACCCACTGACATTATCATTTAAACCAAACGGAAACACTGACCCAAGTTCTAGCATCCAGAATAATTCCCGCTCTCGGATTTTTCTCTCAAATCCAAAAAGGGAATCCTTAGTAGATGGATAGACGACGTCTATGATCTGAATACTAAAGTTGTCCCAGCCGTGGTCGGGTCCAGAAAAATGCTTACCTATGAGCAATTGCTTTTTCCTAACGGATTTTCTGTGACCGTTCACCCTCAGATGGAGTCTTTGGGTGGTCTTGCCAACATACTGTTGACCACACTTATTACAGGAAACTAAATAAATACAGTTTGTAGTAGAACAACTAAGATCAACATACCAGTTAACAGAATATGAGTTACCAGTTAACGCGGAACTAAATGAAGCTGAAGTATTAAAGAGTGGACACGTGAGACATCCACGATGTCCACACTTAGAAATTTGAAAATTATTACATGTAGAATTCGGTGCTAAACAATCATCAAGCGCAATATTACAAGGTTTGATGTCGTGGCCTTGCTTTGCTGTCAGAAATATATCTGTCATTTGGATTGAAAAGGTCTTAGTGCATTTCGAACTATTAGAGACTCGGCCGAGGAACCTGCACTAAGGTTCCTCGGGTCTGTCTTCATATTTTTTCTTATAGTTGTGCTCATTATGATTGTAGGGTGTGCAGGGGCCCGGCCTCGGGGACAACTTGTCCAGCAGCAGAATCCAGGCATACACAGGTTAAAATTACAAGCGTCTAGTCCGTCATTCATAATCCGGCCGTCGTCCATTAGAGAATATCCGCGTCCATAATCCAAAGACCTATTCCATTTTCCATACAACAGTATTAGCACCAAATTCAAAAAGACAATCATAGTATACATAAACATAGGCTTGTTTCCTGCAAGAGAGAAGCGGTCAACAGTTTTCAATGATGCCGGCAGACATCATGATGTTCCAAAAATATCAAATCCGTATCGCTGATCAGTATTCTTAATCCATAATATTCGTTTTAGAGTCGTTATCCAAAAAAGATGTATCTCAGTCACGCTTTGATTGTGACTGTTCATATGAGCACCATGAGGATATTGAAGTACATGTGTTCATACGGCCCCTAACCCCGGGTTAAGCGGAATTAGACACAAGTTACGAAACGTAGCGCCATAGATCTTGCACGCTACGTTCGTACTTTGCTATCAGCATGCGATATGTATCGCCAAATTTGAGAAACTTTGAGTGGAGGCGCTTGGTGGAATAGCCTTATTTTATAAGTTTCTGCAACAATGTTTTGTGACATTGATTAAAATCATCACATTTAACACAGGATCTAGCAAATGCTACTAAGCGAGATATGTATACGCCATATGCAGGTCCCACTGGAATATTACTATCCAGATAGGGATAGTTTACGATGTCGAAATTGTAATCATCTCTTTTGTCTTAAAGTCGACGAGAGAGAATGCCCGCTTCATTTTTGTAGAGATAGAGATCTAAATAAGATGTGCCTGTAGGGCTATCTGGAGTTTCCTTCAAATCCAGTGAAGGTGGATATATATCCTTCACTGCTTCATTTATAT
>JAVTVY010001557.1:0-35983 GCA_036873755.1 Hanleya hanleyi | reverse complement strand
CCCTCTTTCCACTAAAATATCTTCTAAACTGCACGACTGCTCGATAAAAGTTAACTCTCACAACTTAAAATCTATACAGCTGATCAAGATAGGTCTACAAAAATTATCAGTAGTATCATCCAAACTGTACTGGCTGTTAGTATTAGGTAATTCCTGTGAAGTATTTCAAGCGGAGAGCATAGCTCTCCAAACACTGCCAAGTACTGGCGAATAGACGGCAAAGCCTTCAAAATCTATTGTTTCACAGCTTTGAACACAGTCACTACACTCTTCTAAAAGGCGGCCAACCAAAAACACGATCAATCGTCGAGTATTATTTTCCATAAATAAAAAAAAAACAGATCGCAAAATTGCTGCAATAGTTTACCAAGTCACAAATAAAGAAATTCAGCATAGAAGAACTACCGCAAATATGGATATTCAGCTATTATCACATCAATTAATATAAACTTGTTTGGGTTATTTGAGCTGGTTTATTTGATTGTTCATAAAAACCCATAAAAATACTAACGGATATACGCTGTAAAGTAAAACTCCTGCATAGAATTACATTTACGTGGAGAAGTTCATTATACCACTGTTGCCGTAAACAATTACGTAATAAACCAATTTAATATGGCCGTTAACTATCAACAACAATGTACCTCTCATTTACTTACCACTATGACCTACATGTAATACACTCCAAACTTTATGATAAAATAATAAAAATAAATCGTTAACCGATTTACCGCATAAATACCTAGCTAAACAGGACCACGAAGACAATTCATTTCATCCACTACAGCACTATAGCCCTGGGGTTACTACCTTAGACAGTTGAACATAAAATAGCGATTTCTTCTTTTAAGTTTTTATCTGGAGATTCACTATATAATGGCACAAAATAGAACCTACGCTTTACGTGGACCAGTCCTCCATACAAGACGCTGGGGATTAGCGGCATAATAATAGCTGCGAGATTTCTTGCTTGCGACATTAATTGCTTACGACGAACGTCAAAAATAAACTAACTTTAAGCAACAGGTTGGTCCTTCAACGCAATCGAGAAACAGCAGCAAATCATAAAATCCGTCATAAAATACTAACAAGACAAAAAACCAGAGCATCAATCCTATTCTACGATCCTATTCAGTCAATGTCCCATTTAAATCCACAGGTAAATAAACACTGGTCCTTCATGGAAATAAATTTCTAAGTGGCAACAACGCCGAAAGTGTTCAACACACCAGCCCAATAGATTATAACATTTTCTCTGCCTAACCGACGTGGGCAGCGACAATATCGGAACAGGGAACCGTATTTGCTTATGGAAAACCGGATAAATCAGATTATGGACAGATTTTCCTATAAAATCGCTAATACACAACTGGCATCCTGTCACGCTTAACTAGCATAGCACCAGGTTGTAGGTCTGATCCAAATAAAAACAATACACGTCGGCCACGTCATGAAAGCAAAAAAGACAAAAAATTGCAAGCCGTATGACATATGGCAAAGGGCCTTTTTTTTTTATGCCGAATGTCGTGGAATTAGTCTGTCAATACTATGACACAGAAGACTGTATGCAACACTACATTATGCAGACTAAGAGTACAGTACAGAATGAAATCATGCGAACAATAACTTGAATAAGTTTACTTATCGGATCATAGTCATACTGTCGCTGGTGACCGGATTAAGGCCTTTGCGAAGGCATCCATATTTGTCAGTGGCCAAAATGTGGTAAATGTGAACTGAGTGAGAACTGCCAGTTATTGGAGTAAAAGAGTGACCATGGTGAACCTGCAAGTTGTCCAAGTATCACAGCTTATGAAAACACTGAAAGAAAAACTTGTTCACTAAATTTGAAATGAAAAACTGACCTGTTACTTTGATGACTTCTTGCAATGACCACAACTTCTGAAGAGTATAAAATATACTGAAATAAACAAAAGTATCTTCCTTCAATCAACAACTTTGACATGGGCGAATAAAATCAGGCTTTCAAGTGTTGTGCTATTTAAAGAAGAATTTACTAGATTTCTGAATATATCCAAATTACAGCAGGGAAGGCAGCCATTTGTTAAAGTTGCCGGACTACTTTGAAGTAGGCATAAAAAGTATGGTGGGCAATAAAACCCATAGTGTTTTAGTATTGTTAAGGAATGAGAACACAAATCTTCAGGAATGCTTCACACCTCACATCATCCAATTGGACCAAGGATGGCCTGCCTCAAGCCCAAAACATACAATACAAGACCCCTCCACTACTCTCTAAATGTGACGTCATCCATTCCATCAACCATCCTCATTTCATCCTCCCTATACCTGTAACATTATCCCTTATTTCCCCCTCATTTCCCTATACCTTAAACATTACGGCCATTTCTCACCCACTATAATTATAACAATATGGGCCTAACCGCAAATGCCGGGGTTTTTGTGGCTACAAATGCAGCCATATTTTGTAGCCACATTCAATCCCTATAGAGAATTGTAGCCACATTTTGTAGCCACAAAAACCCCGGCATTTGCGGTTAGGCCACAATATCCCTTATTCTCCATCATTTTCCCTATACCTACAACATGGCCCTGCACAGTTTATACTAATAGATTTGCCCATTCCCTACTACTCGTCTGTCTCGGAAGTAGAAGTCTGCCATCTGATGGTAAGACCTTGAATAGCCTCAGTTGATCCCACCGATTCCACATCATTTTCTTCAGTTGGCATGGCATGACCTGTAATACTATTACCACTGCCAACTGGCCTTCCACTGGCACTACCAAATTTTCTCCTGTATCTTCTATGTTTGCGATCCATAATATCACGAAAAACTATTGACTGATTCACAATTTCCTCCAACAGTACCCCACGTGTAACATCATGCACCAACAGCCCACCATACACGTGGTATTCCACAACAAAATTGAATAAAACTAACCAACTATTTTTGACATATATAACATGATAGAGATTAGTTCGTAATATAAAATGAAATATCCATGTGCTAAATGTCATAATTTACTTGTAAGTTTAAATCTCGCAGCATTTTGTACACCGTCTTGAAATGTACATACCTTTACGTAACCCCACCATCAAACCCCAAATCAGTCCAAGAAAAAAGCACAGAATCTAATTTTATTCCTGTCCGATCGTTGATCAGAAGACATATAAACGTGCACAATTACATGTAATACTAATCCTCTTCACTTCTTCATAAATCGTCATTATATTTACCTGTAAATCTGAATTTTTCTTCAACTGTCAAACAGGAACAATAGACCCGCCGGCAAACTACAACATTGGCAGCCATTGCGTCGGAAGTAATAAGTTCAGCACCTATGTTCCAAATGAAATTCATTAGACTTTTTTTTCTAGCGTCAAAATATCTCCTTTTATGCATTATAAAATATTTCAATATTTAGTACAGGCTTATTTTCTTTTTAATATTACATCCAACGATGTGGTCTTCTTCCCGAGCGCTGCGGAGGAATGTTCAGCACTTCCGGTTACGTTGTTGAAGAGAAACTCGCGCTGATGTCCTAGTAAATATGATAAATTTTGCATCATTTCCTTTAATACAAACCTTTCAGACCGAGTGATCATTGTTGCGGGGACCTCAGCTTGTTATCTTCCAAAAATCTAGCATTTGTCGTCTTTCTACGCTTAGAAATATTCACATTTGTGCTAGGTTTCCAATATCACCGTTTGCAATTCAAAATGGCGGAGTCAAATGCACGTGGGTCATACATGTTAGTTGTATTCACCTTCATATGAGGCAGGAAAACCGATTTTTATTCGCGCATGTCGAACCTAATATGTTCATGTACATTTATATCACTCTTTCAACGTCTGTTAGTCGAAAGCGATATTTGATACGTTTGCAAATTCTTTTGCGTCATGTTTTCATAATTACACCAGAAATATTTTTCTCAAAATTTTCTAACTTTAATTACTTGGGATTTGATGACCAATAATTACATTGACATTCAAATTTTGAATTTTATATACCCCCTCTATCTCTTTCGCAATGCTGTTGTTGTTGTTACCACTGATATGTGGATGCCTTCGCAAAGGCCTTAAGCCACGATGTAAAGTTATCGTTACAGGAAACAACGTCCTATCTGGAGCGGCCTTCACGTAAAGCTGTTCAGTACAGTCTGCCAAAGAGGAAAATGGTTTATGTAAGACGACGTTAAATTTCACTATCAACATTCAAATGACAATAATCGGCTCGGGTCCGCTATACACCAAACAATAGAAAATTGATTATAGAACCACTAGATCACACTAAACTGGTTGGAAAGACCAGAAATGGATCAAAATAAAGTAATCTAACAAGAACTAAAATACGCTTGGCCAAATCCAGCGCCGTGTTACGCATACGACGTAGACACAGGAAACAAACTGCTAAGTTAGTCGATTATAAAATGGTCATGAATTGGAAAAATTAACGAAACATAATAAGTCGAATAAAACAAATGCTTAGAATCCAAAACATAATCAAAACTGCCGTAATAAGAGAAATACTTATCCAGGTTATGCGACCAGCGATGAACTTTCTGTCCAATAAACGACATCAGAAAAGGCTCCATGTCGGCAAGAGTATTCGCTCTCCAGTGGAAGATAACCAGTCACGATGGAAAATAGACGGTCCGTATGTCAACGGTATATGGTGATTACATGCTGTAAACGTGGACAGACACAGAAATGTGTGAATAAATGGTATACCAGTACGCGCGGTCAGAGCTGGCTGGGCTTCGATGAAAACCTCATTCAGACAACCCTCTCTTATAGGTCATCTCTTCGCCGCCTAACTTCATTTGCTTATTGCACATTAGCATGACATACCCAGTCATATTAGCCTATTCTTATTCCAAGTCGCCTACACGCGCATTAGCATATCAATTCGAGCTCTGTACCAATAATAAATATATTTAGTTGGAACCTCTATAGGCCTTTTTATTCTACCGATCTCTCGTTCTATACAGTCTAAATAAAAGGACCCAGGATCTGGAATAAATTGCCCTCCAATTTGAAAGAATGTATTTCGATTTCTCTCTTCAAATCAAAATTAAAACTCAAATTTATAATAGTCACTATGCCTCATACCTACTATTCTGACTGCTAACCCGAAACGCCTGTGAATGAAAATGAAATACAGCAAGATTTTCTTTTGTATTCACCCATTGTATTAAAACAATATAATTTCGACACCAGGGATAAAACAAGTCCCATGGGGTTTTAATCCCGCCAATGTATATATGATAAATTATTCGGAATGTTATGTTTGTTATTGGTCAAATAAAGTTCAATTCAATTCAAGAGTTATCGGCCCCTAAGGAAGATCGTACGCTGCAGTTATTTCAATGTTAAACCCAATGGGGAACTCACGCATGGACATTTGCGGTATAGGGTGTGGCCCCCTGCTTTCTTCATCTCGAGCTGTAGAACACGATGGGAGAGGTCTCGAGGCCATGCGTTGATTGTTGTTGAATAGTGCTGATGACGCATGCGCAGTAGGCAGGCAGATCGAGGTGGATGTTTTGGGGTCTAGGTGGACCCATAGTGGCCCGATTGGGTCGTGCGTGGTATCAGTTTGAAGCGTTTGTGGGGGAGCGTCCAACTGGATGGGTTTGGGGTGGGAATATCTTCTATCTGTGCATGCGCAGTAGGAAAAGTGTATTTGAATGGACGTTTTAGGGTCGAGATGGACCAATAGTGATCCGATTGAGCCGCGTGAGGTGTCATCGTGGGGAACCATCCGACTGGACTAATATGTCGTCCGTTTTCAAAGTTCTACGCATGCCCAGACATGGAATTGTGGGGAAAGGACACTGAAATGGACGCCTTGGGGTCGAGGTGGAACCCATAGTGGTTCGATTGGGCCGTGTGAGCTGTCATCGTGAAGCATTCGTGGGGGACCATCCGACTGAACTAATGTGTTGTCCGCTTTCATCATTCTGCGCATGCGCAGACAGAGAGTTGTGGGAAAAGGGCACTCGAAGGGACGTCTTGGGGTCGAGGTGGGCCCATATTTGTCCGAATGGGTCGTCTGGGATATCAGTTTGAACCTCTCATGGAGTAGCGTCCAACGGGACTGCTGTGTATTAAAAGTAGCGCAATGGTGCGCATGCGTCAGTAGGGAATGTTGGGAAAAGGGCATCGTAATGGACGTTTTAGGGTCGAGGTGAGCCCATGGGGGCAGTGCTGGGTCAGGGAGGGTATTCATGTGAAGCGAGCTTAGAGGCCGATCAAGTCATGGGTGCGTGCATGTTTTCACAGAAAAAGGACTTTCCATAAACTAAGGAAAAACCCTAACAACCAGGTCTAGATGGGTTAATATGGTTCCCAGCGGATCGTGGCCTGCCGAGATATGCAGATTGGGTTAGCAGTTGTATGTAAAAGTTTCTCCGGAAAGAAAAATATAAAAAAGCGGAATACGTAACCCCCCACGTGCGGAAAAGACAGACTTTATAGTCCTAAGGTAGTGATATGTGAGCAGCTGTACATATATAGTAGACAAAGTGCAGCGACTCTCATGTGCGCCCTTGAGTCATGACTACCCTTATACACTAACCTATAGTGGCGATTTGTGGGCCCTGGAGTCTATCCCGCACTCATGATCGCAGGCATACTGGTGATGTGGATTGATCTACCATGGTAGAGTTACCTCCGCCTCCCGGTTCAAAAGTGTATGAGTGAGTGAATGAGGCGTGCCCAACGCCCGTTTTAACGCATTGACGCACTAACGATGGTGAGTGATTGAGTGAGCGAGTGCGTGAGTGAGGCTGAGTGAAATTGAGTGAGTGAGCGAGTGAGTGAGCGATTGAGTAGTCATATAAGGTAGTTTGTACACCATTAGCACCAGTCTGTGTCCACCCCCTGTGTCTTAACGCCATGATGTAGACAGATTAGAGAACAACAACATCAAGGATGACAGGTCAATCACTTTAGTATCCACTCCAGTACATCATACTCACGCTGGAGGAACCGCGTTAGGTATGTTTACAATTCAAGTATGCTCTTGTCCAATCAGAAACCGTCATTTGAGAAAGTTGAATCTTCGTCCAGGGTCGCTTTTGGCCTAAGCGTCGTCGGGCAGTCCAGTATACCGTTGAGGCAGCATGTCCTGAAACACTCTGCGCATGTAGGCGTGGGTACTTCATGGCGTGCACGTGTGTGACGACGTAAACTGTCCAGGCGATGGAAGGGCTTCGAGCAAGTCGTACACGTGAACATCGTAGTAGAGTGTCTGCTGAATGGAATGTAGACTTTGTCTGTCTTAGGATATGCTTGCTTTTATGGGGTACACTAGGGTGCGGGTGCGTGCGATGACGTCACCTCCGATAGCCTACCCTAGAGCTCGGAGCTCTTATGCGCGCGATGTCCATTGATGACGTCACTGTCATCAGGGGCCAATGGCCAAAATATGTGCGTGTGATTAGACAATGCGTAAAGTCGTTACGATTGGGCGTTAGCGTTGACGGGCGTCACTGCATTTCGATGAATTGGTGGCAATTTCATGGAATATCTAGAAAACCAGAGCTGCTGAGCTGTTTCACCAGGGCTTTGAGGCGTTTAGCTAGGCATTGGCGGGCCTTACTTCCATGAACACAAGCGTATCATGAAGACGAGCAAAGTCTACTTTCCATAAGGCAGACACTCTACCACGATGTTCACGTGTACGACTTGCTCGAAGCCCTTCCATCACCTGGACAGTTTACGTCGTCACAGACGTGCACGTCATGAAGTACCCACACATACATGTGCAGAGTGTGATATAATCTTTAATGTTTCAGGACATGCTGCCTCAACGGTATCCTGGACTGCCCGACAAACGCTTAGGCCAAAAGCGACCCTGGCCGAAGATTCATCTTTCTCAAAGGACGGTTTCTGATTGGACAAGAGCATACTTGAATTGTAAACATACCCAACGCGGCTCCCCAGCCTGGGCTAGATGTACTAGAGGGGATTCTAAAATGATTGACCCGTCATCCTTGTTTTTGTGGTTCTCTCATCTGTGTACATCATGGACGCAAGGGATGGACACAGACTGAGGCTAATGGTGTACAAACGACCTTATATGACCACTCACTCACTCATTTTCCCTCATTCTCACTCACTCGCTTGCTCACTCACTCACTCACCATCGTAGTGCGTCAATGCGCTATGACGGGCGCTGGGCACGCCTCACGGGCGTTGGGCACGCCTCATTCACTCACTCACTCACTCACTCATACACTTTTGTACCCGGGATGGGGAGGTAACTCTACCATGGTAGATCAACGCACATCACCAGTATTCCTGAGATCATGGGTTCGGGATAGACCCCAGGGTCCACGAGTCGCCCTTATAGTGTATACGGGTAGCCATGTCTCAATGGCCCACCTGAACGACGCTGAACTTTCTCTACTATATATGTATAGCTGCTCGCCTATCCTTACCATATGACTATAAAGTCTGTCTTTTCCGCACGAGGGGGTTTACGTATTCCGCTTTTTATATATGTTTTTCGGGAGAAAGTTTTACATACACCCGCTAACCCAATCTGCATATCTCGACAGGCCACGATTCGCTTGGAAACATATGAACCCTCTAGACATGGCTGATACGGTTTTACCCTCGTTTAGGGTAAAGTCCTTTTTTTTCTGTGAAAACATGCACCCACCCATGACTTGATCGGCCTCGAAGCGCGCTTCACAGGAATACCGTCCTCGACCCAGGACGCTCACCACTGGCCCACCTCGACCCTTAAACGTCCATCCCAATGCCCTTTACCCAACATTCCCTACCTGCGCATGCGCACCATTGCGCTACTTTTACTCCACGCTACCCAATGAGAGCTTCAAACCTACATCCCGCACGACCAATTCAGACCACTATGGGCCCATCTCGACCCCAAAATGTTCCTTCCAGTGCCATTTTTCCACAATTCGCTGCCTGTTGAAAACGGACGACACATTGATTCAAGATTAAGGTGTGTATACTTTGAGATTAAACACAGACTCCCTGTCCCAATGTGCATGTTTCACCAAAATCGGGGAAATTAAATGCAAGAATTAGATTGACTTGACACTTATGAGTTACCATCTCCCAGATTTTTGTGAAAGAATCTTTTCCGTGGAAATTACAATAAGAATTCATTATCGGCTTTTGGGGTCACTAGCTGGAATAGCCTTCCAGACGAGGCGTAGTAAAACTGTACAGACTTAAAAAACCCCACTGTTTTACGTATATAAGAATGTTTGTTGAACCTTTTTAATGTGATGTGTCCACACACAGTGCAATACAGTACTATGCAATATGTAAATCGTGATCACGCAATCATTTATCTGACCGTTGTGTCTCGCTGTGATATTGTTTTATTGTTTTATTGTTCTAGGTTTTTATTGTTTTTATGTGAATATTTTCAATAATGTGCACGGATGGAAAACAGCATCTGCTGATTCCTTTGCAATAAAACTGAAACTGAACACAATTTGCACGACGGCTAACTACTGAATGTAGGTATTGATGATTGCACTAAAGTCAACATCCAAATACATTTATACCACCAGGGTTTGCAATGAGTTTATATGGTTTGGCGTGGCTTATGTCGCACTCCGGATCAATAACTCTCGAATGGCGTATATATTGTATCCTGATATCGCGTGGTTATCAAGTTTTTCAATCACAGATGGGCAGAGAGGCAGATAAAAGAGACATAGAGATACACAGAGAGATACAGCTAGACAGACATACATTACAGCCCTTAAGGTATAAATTTACATTTATATTATTTGAACAAGTAGTTTGTCTAATGCAGCTAAAAATGAATGAGAAAAAAACATTTTGTGTCAGCAATAGTTTTCTTTGTTATTAACTGTTCAACACGCGAAGTTCTTTCTGGTATAAATGTTTACATTGATATTTGTTGCGCCCGGATGACGTCTGCAGGCGTATTTCATTCAGCGGGAGTCATCTCCTTGAACCAGTTTGAGGTAGCCCCGAGACTTTGCGTCTCAAGTCTATACCCATAGTATGTCGTACAGACTAACACAATAATCTTAATCCGAACACATAATCCACACCTCCTCGACCCCATCCATACGGTGATACTCAAATGAAAGAAAAATGACGAATCGTAATCCTAATATATGATCTTCTACAAATATATTTCTTCGTAAAATATATAAACTGTCTAAACAATTGAAAGATGCAAATGCTCAAAATGGTTCTATCGTTGATCGAATGGTATATCTCAAATATTGAGCATTTAAGTCCTGGAACCAAGCTACCATGTCTCGTTACTGAACTGTCAGGAAAACAAATGTTCCTCCATTGTTGTAATCAAGACAATTCATTTAATCATTTTGGGGTGTTCACTAGTTTGCCTGAACAGCGGAATATAGAGACAGAAACTACCAACAAGTTTCACAAACTTCACTGTAATTGCAAATGTAACTCAAATCTCATTGTAATTGCAAATCTAACTTCCAGCCCATACAGGGCAGATGTTACTAGTGGCTGACATAAGAACTCAGGACCCAGGATTATGGCTGTTCCCCTCACCTTTACAAAGGTAATATTACAGACAAAATTATCTCTTTAAATTCCTTGGATGAACGAAAGTAGTATAGTAAGCGCGAATAGACTCCCATTGACCTCTTTGCACTTAAACTTGAGGAGTTGGCGCTGGAGATTGGAAAGTGACCTCTGCCAGAGTTTGGCCGCCATCTTGAATTTATTATTCTCTTGAACTCTGATACAAGGTCACGTAACCTTTGTATTCCTCCGCGGTGATGCGCTCTGGCGGTGATGCGGTCTGCCTCCGCAGAGAAAAGTAGTCCACAGACATCAAATACGCTGCATGGTCCGATTGGGTCGTATGAGGTATCAATGTGAAGCATTCGTGAAGGCGCATCTGATGGGCTAGGTGTGGGGTTGAAATATCGCCATTCTGCGCATGCGCGGTAGACAAAGGGTATGGAAATAGACGTTTTGGGGTCTAGTTGGGTCACTAGTGGTCCTGTGGAGTCGTATGAGGTATCAATGTGAAGCATTCGTGAATGAGCATCCGACGGGGTGGGTGTGGATTGGAATATCGTCATTCTGCGCATGCGGAGTGGACAAAGGGTATGGAAATAGACGTTTTGGGATTTAGAGGAGCCCCTAATGGGTTGATGGAGTCGTATGAGGTATCAATATGAAGCATATGTGAGGGGGCATCCGGCTAGACTAGTGTCTCGGCCGTTGTCAACATTCTGCGCATGCGCAAACAGGGAATTGTGGGAAAAGGGTATGGAAATAGACGTTTTGGGGTCTTGGTGGGCCACTATTGGTCCTATGCAGTCGTATGAGGTATCAATGTGAAGCATTCGTGAAGGAGCATCCGGCAGGGTGGGTGTGGGATTGGAATATCGTCATTCTGCGCATGCGCAGTAGACAAAGGGTATGAAAATAAACGTTTTGGGGTCTTGGTGGTCCACTATTGGTCCTATGGAGTCGTATGAGGTATCAATGTGAAGCATAGGTGAGGGGGCATCCGCCTGGACTAGTGTCGCAGTTGGTTGTAGCAAGTAAAGTGGCCATTTTGGGGCAGTGCAGGAAGGTATTTGGTGTAGAGATGGACCATCCTTGGTCCGTATGCGTCATCGATGACGTCATCAGTAGGAGTAGTAGCGAAAGTGGGCATTTTGGGAAAGTG
Organism: Hanleya hanleyi; assembly: GCA_036873755.1. Taxonomy (NCBI): domain Eukaryota; kingdom Metazoa; phylum Mollusca; class Polyplacophora; order Lepidopleurida; family Hanleyidae; genus Hanleya; species Hanleya hanleyi. The sequence goes on along the minus strand of JAVTVY010001557.1, from coordinate 24,311 downwards.
AAGGAAGGTATTTGGGGTAGAGAGGGACCATCATTGGTCGGAATGCGTCGTGGGGGTGTCATTTTGTAGCTCTCGGGGTATAGACCCCGATTTGAGGGACGTTCACGTCATCTTTGATGTCATTGGTGACGTTAGCAGTAGAAGTAGTAGCCAAAGTGGACATTTTAGGGCAGTGAAGGAAGGTATTTGGGGTGAAGATGGACCATCCTTGGTCCGAATGCGTCGTGGGAAGTGTCATCTTGCAGTTCTCCGGGTGTAGACTCCATTTGAGGGATGTCCACAGCATCTGTGACGTCATCGGTGACGTCATCAGTACGAGCAGTGTAGACTCCATTTGAGGGATGTCCACAGCATCTGTGACGTCATCGGTGACGTCATCAGTACGAGCAGTAGCAAAAATGGGCATTTTGGGGCAGTGAAGGAAGGTATTTGGTGTAGAGATGGACCATCCATATCTGTCATGCATTATACCATATCTTTGCTATATTATACCATATCTGTCTCGCATCATACCAAATCTGTGCTGTATTATACCATATCTGTCCTGTGTTATACAATATCTGTCCTGTTTTGTCATAATTGTTCTGTATTATACAATATATGTTCTGTATTATACCAATTCTGTGCTGTATTATACAGTATCTGTCCTGTATTATATCAAATCTGTGCTGTATTATACCATATCTGTCCCGTATTGTATCATATATGTCCTGTATTATACAATATATATTCTGTATTATACAATCGCATAGCGGTTGTCATGAATAACAAGTTCAGCAATGTTCATACAGTTTATTATCCCCAATGTTACATCATACCCAGGCTGGGGGAGTCGCCCTGGGTATGTTTAGTATGTTCACAGCAAAACAAATTGAAATATCAAACCCCATGTTTTATTATTTAACGCACCGTCACATTAGGTACAAGTGTTTACTGAGCTCAAGTCAACGATCAGCATGTAGACATATAGAGTATGTACGGCATGTTATGGTATTCATCCGTGCACGGGTGACGCGTTCAACCGATGGGGTGGTCGGTCAGCTTGGTCACGAAAAACGTAACATTGGTCACCCTCTCTACGACCCATTGGGTGTTGCGGTGTTGTTATTGGGCCCATTCCAAGGGATCCGCGGTGTCCAGTTTCTCCGGCATCGTCTCTAGCGAGGCCCGGTTAATGATGGTAAACGGTTGGACAAATACCCAGATGTTACTGCTCGGGTAAAAGTATCGGACTTGATCTGTCTCCTTATGCTGCAGCACATAACCAAACGCCAGATTTAATTTGTAGATATCTTGAATAGGGCCATGACGGTAGAAACAGTGCCCGATCATGGGCCAATGGCGCCGATAGATGTCACTCACTGGATGGTATTCGTGTAACAGATCGCTAGGAACATTTATGGGTTCGTCCACAAAGTGTACTTTGCCCTCCACGTCGTACAAAATCTGGCCCACGGTCTTGTCGTCGGAATTTGACTGTTGAATTAGGGCGACATCATCATCTGCCCTCGTGCAATGGGTGGGACTTCCCGCTGTCTCGATACTGGTGCCTACGGGCTCTTCTACCTGCAAACGTGGCTGCGGAACAGGGTGTCGTGTGCGTTGGTGTCGCAGCAACTGACTGGTCAGTTTGAGAAGCCGACTACATTCTTCGCATGGACGCTTGGGTACTTCATGGCGTGCACGTGTGTGGCGCTGTAAATGATCCGGGCGCTGAAACGACAGTGTACATATCGCACAGCTATACCGGGCGGTTCCTTCGTGCTTGGTAGCCTCATGGCGGCGCAAGTCGTGCAGACGAGTGAATGATTTCGAGCACGTTGTACAAGTGAACATCTTGGTGGTTGACACAGTGTCTGATGAAACGGCCAGGCCGCTTCCCTTTTATAGCACGCTAGCTGGTGATCTATTTTTAGCACACTCAGTTAAACCACCCCAAGTCGAGGACCGAGACTGGTGTACTGGTGTACGACTGAGCCGCATTACGCGCGCGTGTGTGTGTGTGTGTGTGTGTGTGGGCTGTGGATCTTGTCAACATCCGGGTTTCCAAGTGGGTTTTTCCCGTCGTTCCTCCGTCTTCCATCCGGGTACTGTGGTTTTACATCCGGGTCCTCATCTTACATCCGCGATCTGGACATCTGTTGACCTCAATAATTTGCATATGACCTCTGTGAGGTCATTTCTGCTTCCGTTCACGTGACCGGAGCTGACCTTTGGCCCCTGCGCGCTGACAAAACAATACCAGATAAAAATTGCGCGCAAGGGCCATAGGTCAGTTCCGGTCACGTGACCGAAAGCGGAAGTGACGTCACAGAGGTCATATGCCAAATATTGAGATAAACAGGTGTCCAAAACCCGGATGTAAGATGAGGACCCGGATGTAAAACCACAGTGCCCGGAGGGAAGACGGAGGAACGATGTGAAAAACCCACTTGGAAACCCGGATGTTGACAAGATCCCGGATGTAAAATCCACAGCCCACACATACACACACACACACACACACAAACGCGTAATGCGGCTCAGTCGTACACCAGTACACCAGTCTCGGTCCTCGACTTGGGGTGGTTTAACTGAGTGTGCTAAAAATAGATCACCAGATAGCGTGCTATAAAAGGGAAGCGGTCTGGCCGTTTGATCAGACACTCGGTCAATCACCAAGATGTTCCCTTGTACTACGTGCTCGAAATCATTCATTCGCCTGCACAACTTGCGCCACCATGAGGCTACCAAGCACGAAGGAACCGCCCGGTATAGCTGTACGATATGTACACTGTCGTTTCAGCGCCCGGATCATTTACAGCGCCACACACGTGCACGCCATGAAGTACCCAAGCGACCATGCAAAGAATGTGGTCGGCTTTTCAAACTGACCAGTCAGTTGCTGCGACACCAACGCACACGACACCCTGTTCCGCAGCCACGTTTGCAGGTAGAAGAGCCCGTAGGCACCAGTATCGAGACAGCGGGAACTCCCACCCATCGCACAAGGGCTGATGGTGATGTCGCCCTAATTCAACAGTCAAATTCTGACGACAAGACCGTGGCCCAGATTTGTACGACGTGGAGGGCAAAGTACACTTCGTGGACGAACCCATAAATGTTCCTAGCGATCTGTTACACGAAGACCATCCAGTGAGTGACATCTATCGGCGCCATTGGCCCATGATCCGGCACTGTTTCTACCGTCATCGCTCTATTCAAGATATCTACAATTTCCGACTGACCGACCTCGCCCGCCTACGCAGCTACGTGGAAGCCATCTTCAACGATCAAACTACGGCCTTCAAGTTGAACCTGGCGTTTGGTTATGTGCTGCAGCATAAGGACACAGACCAAGCCCGATATTTTTACCCGAGCCGTAACATCCGGGTATTTGACCAACCGTTTACCATCATTAAGCGGCCGTCGCTAGATGCGATGCTGGAGAAACTGGACATCGTGGATCCCTTGGAATGGGCCCAACAACAACGCCCCAACACACAATGGGTCGTAGAGAGGGTGACCAATGTCACGTTTTTCGTTACCATGCTGACCGACCCCCCCATCGGCTGAAAGCGTCACCCATGCACTGATGAATACCATAACATGCCGTACATACTCTATATGTTTACATGCTGATCGTTGCTGAACGCCAGGTGGTGGTGGTGAGAGGATAATAAAACGTGTATGACGCAATGTGCCTGTTGTTGTTGATATCTCTTGGTTGTGTTTATATTGAATGGGTCTGGACATATTGATGCGATGAGAAGAAGTTTTCGGAGAAAACGTAAATCTACACTGTGCGCGGATGGACACAAACACAAACACACACACGCGCGCAATACGGCTCATAAAAAACCCGGATGTAACATGAGGACACGGATGTAAAACCACAGTACTCGGATGGAAGACGGAGGAACGATGGGAAAAACGCACTTGGAAACCCGGATGTTGACAAGATTCCGGATGTAAAATCCACTGCCCACACACACACACACACACACATACACGCCCGCGCAATGCGGCTCAGTCGTACGCCAGTACATCTCGGCCCTCGACTTGGGGTAGTTGAACTGAGTGCGCTAAATATAGATCGCCAGCTAGCGTGCTATAAAGGGAAGCGGCCTGGCCGTTTCATCCGACACTCTGCCAACCACCAAGATGTTCACTTGCACAATTTGCCAGAAGCAGTTTACTCGTCTAGAAAGTTTATGACGTCACGAGGCCCCCGCCCACAACAATGCACGGTATACTTGTATAATCCGCGCACGGTCATTCAATCGGGAGGATAATTTACTGCGCCATGAGAGGGCACTCCACGAGGGTGCGACGGTACATTGCAACGATTCTGGGTCGACTCTTCAAACGACCCAGTCGGTTAAGACAGTACCAGCGTTTGATTCATGCCCCGTCTCTACGGTTTGGGCGACAAATTTCCAATAAAGAGGAGCCGCAGAAGGTCAGATCCAGTGAAGTTGAACCCGGGGAGACGAACGCCACTGGTGATGCGATGACGAAGAGCCCGCCTATACCCACAGTCCAGGAGGGCCTGGATATCCAGCCGGACCCCAGCGTTACGGTTTCGAGTGATGCGACTGACGACATGGAACATTTTCTGGACGAGCCCATAAATGTTCCTAGCGATCTCTTACAGGACGCCCATCCAGTGAATGACATCTATCGGCGCCATTGGCGCATGACACGTCACTGTTTCCAACGTCATCGCCCTATTCAAGGTATCTACAATTTCTGACTGACCGATCTCGCCCGTCTACGCAGCTACATGGAAGCCGTCTTCAATGACCAAGCTACGTCCTTCAAATTAAATCTGGCGTTTGGTTATGTGCTGCAGCATACGGAGACCGATCAAGTCCGATACTTTTACCCGAGCAGTAACATCCGGGTATTTGACCAACCGTTTACCATCATTAACCGGGCCTCGCTAGAGACGATGCTGGAGAAACTGGACACCGCGGATCCCTTGGAATGGGCCCAACAACAAAGCCCCAACACCCAATGGTTCGTGGAGAGGGTGACCAATGTTGCGTTTTTCGTGACCAAGCTGACCGACCACCCCATATCGGTTGAACGCGTCACCCGTGCACTGATGAATACCATAACATGCCGTACATACTCTATATGTCTACATGCTGATCGTTGACGTGAGCTCAGTAAATACTTGTACCTAATGTGACGGCGCGTTAAATAATAAAACATGGTGTTTGATATTTCAATTTATTTTGCTGTGAACATACTAAACATACCCAGGGCGGCTCCCCCGGCCTGGGTATGATGTAACATGTGGGATAATAAACTGCATGAACATTGATGAACTTGTTGTTATTCATGACAACCGCTATGTGATTGTATATTACAGAATATATATTGTATAATACAGGACATATATGATACAATACAGGACAGATATGGTATAATACAGCACATAATTGGTATAATACAGAGCATATATTGTATAATACAGGACAACTATGACACAATACAGGACAGATTTGGTATAATACAGGACAGATATTGTATAACACAGGACAGATATTGTATAACACAGCAAAGACATGGTATAATGCATGACAGATATGGATGGTCCATCTCTACAACAAATACCTTCCTTCACTGCCCCAAAATGCCCACTTTCGCTACTACTCATACTGATGACGTCACGAATGACGTCACAGATGCTGTGGGCATCCCGCAAATCGTGGGAAAAAATTGGGCCTGAGCCAATTATAAAACATGTTCTTTCGCTACTACTCGTACTGATGACGTCACCGATGGCGTCACAGATGCTGTGGACATCCCTCAAATGGAGTCTACACCCCGAGAACTGCAAGATGACACTTCCCACGACGCATTCGGACCATGGATGGTCTATCTCCACCCCAAATACCTTCCTTCACTGCCCCAAAATGTCCACTTTGGCTAATACTCATACTGATGACGTCACAATGACATCACAGATGACGTGAACATCCCTCAAATCGGGGTCTATACACCGAGGGCTACACGATGACACCCCCACGACGCATTCGGACCAAGGATGGTCCCTCTCTACCCGAAATCCCTTCTTTCACTTCCCGAAAATGCCCACTTTCGCCACTGTTCCTACTGATGACGTCACCGATGACGTGAACATCCCTCAAATCGAGGTCTACACCCCGAGAACTACAACATGACACCTCCCAGGACGCATTCGGACCAAGGATGGTCCATCTCTACACCAAAAACCTTACTGCACTGCCCCAAAATGGCCACTTTACTTACTACAAGCAGCCGCGCATGCACAGATTGACGCGACTTGCACTTAAAAACACGCCATTTTGGCTCTACCCCACACAAGCTTCACTTTGACACATTGCACGTCCCATTCGGAACCATAGCAGTCCATCTCTACCCCAAACACACCCCCACATACCCTCCAAAATGCCTGCTTTCTATACTACGGCCAGACTGCGCATGCGTAGAATATTGAACCATTAGTCCAGGCGGATGCTCCTCCACGAGAGCTTCAAAATAAGATCTCATACGACACCATAGGATCATTAGGGGCTCGCCTAGATCCCAAAACGTTCACCCAGTATGGACCTATCTCCATAGCCAGTATGGGGCTATATGGACCTACCCAGGCCTCGGTGATTTTTTTCCAAAAATTTCACCGTTTCGCTCCGATACCCTTCCCATCATGTTCTAAATGACGAGACCTGAAAAACAAGATCAAACAACCCATATCACAATGAACGTGTGCGAAACCCACAACCCATAGTAACACCCACAAAAAATTGGCAACCCCTCCCCCATTGCCAGCCTATAGGGCTATATACAGATCTACCCGGTACTTTTCCGAAAATTTCACCGTTTCGCTCCGAGACCCTTCCCATTATGATTTTCTTGGCGAGACAAGAAAAACAAGACCCCACAACCAATAGCATAGCCCACGAAAATAATTGACCACCTATCCCCCCATATAGGCATTTCCCCGTATATTGTATAATACATATAATTGTAAGAGTAAAGTCCGTGTTCCGCTTTTTATTATTTTTTTTTCTGTGAAAACACCCATGACATGACTGAAGAGAGCCTCACTCGACCCATTGGAACTCTAGGTACCCACCTAGACCCCAACACGTCTATTTCCATACACTTTGTCTTCTGCGCATGCTCAGAATGACTCAGAATACCCACCCCGTCGGATGCTCCTTCACTAATGCTTCACATTGATATCTCATACGACTCCATAGGACCAAGAGCGGCCCACCAAGACCCCAAAACGTCTATTTCCATACCCTTTTCCCACAATTTCCTGTTTGCGCATGCGCAGAATGTTGACAACGGCCGAGACATTAGTTCCGTCGGATGCTCCTTCACGAATGCGTCACATTGATACCTCATACGACTCTATAGGATCAATAGTGGCCCACCAAGACCCCAAAACGTCTATTTCCATACCCTTTGTCTACCGCGCATGCGCAGAATGACGATATTTCAAACCCACACCCAGTCCATCAGATGCGCCTTCACGAATGCTTCACATTGATACTTCATACGACTCAATCGGACCGTGCAGCGTATTTGATGTCTGGGGACTACTTTTTCTCCGCGGAGGCAGACCGCATCACCGCCAGACCGCATCACCGTTGAGGAATACAAAGGTCACGTGACCTTGTATCAGAGTTCAAGAGAATAAGCCGCTGCCAAATTGGTAACGTTTTTTACCTAATTCAAGATGGCGGCCAAACTCTGGCAGAGGTCACTTTCCAATCTCCAGCGCCAACTCCTCAAGTTTAAGTGCAAAGAGGTCAATGAGAGTCTATTCGCACTTACTATACTACTAATGAATGCGGTATATCGAATAAGCAATCATTGTCTAATTAACTTTCACTGCGAAGAAAACAAAGCGAAAAGTTGGTCTTTCGGTATGGTGAAACACCATGACAATGCCGAAGGTCTTTTTTTCAATAACACCGCGAACCTTCATTGAGATATCAAAAAGTTGTAAAATCACCGTGGTCGTTTGGACTGATTTACCTGGATGTTTCTGGTATCCAGTTATGTGTACTTTGACTTGTAATTGGCATACATATCATGTCTGATGTACAAATTGTCGATATGAAACTTGGTGTTTTCAAACGTTCGTAAAACATCTCGGGCTGTGAATATGTTAAATATGTTAAGTGCATTCGCTGCAAAATATAGCTACTCGTTTTTGTTTTGTAAAGTTTGTAAATAAACGATTTTTATTAATCACACTGATCCTCTGGATCATACTACTCCTCAGTTTTTCCGCATAATGTTATGTAATGCCTGGCGGAGCCAGTCTAAGGTCACAAACCTCCATTGAAGATTCTGGGTGTAAGATTATTATCAGGACTTGACTTTCGACGAACATTGATTGGCCATTATACCTGACTGGGACAGAAATGGTCTGTGGCGTATTTTAAAACGTTTCTATAATATTTGACGCTCAAATATATCAAAACCACCTTTTCAAATTTTAATCGAAAAAAAATCCGGGCCTGTTTGATTGACCACCTTCGAAATTTACCATAATGGTTTCGGGTGAATGACCCTATTTCTGGCGGTCTTTTCTCGAAAAAAGGTGGGGAATGTATGCTGAATTTTCCATATGTTTGAACGGAAAGGCCAGGCTACCTGGTGTGGTGGTTCATTTGTGGCGGCGAATATTAGGGAATATAATTTTCTCAAGATGTTCTCTGCCAATTTACTACATACATGTATTAAGTAAGGCGAAAGTAGTATACAAAGAGTCAATCAAGTAATATTGACCCCGGAAATTTGCATATTTTGTGGAGGTCACGTGGAGGTAGTCAATCAGAAGCGAGTATTGATGTCACGTGGTGTATGGTGGGTGGATGGTGGTGGTGGGTTTAAGATGGCGGCTGGTGGGTGGATGGTGGTGGTGGGTTTAAGATGGCGGCTGGTGGGTGGATGGTGGTGGTGGGTTTAAGATGGCGGCTGGTGGGTGGATGGTGGTGGTGGGTTTAAGATGGCGGCCGGTGTGAGTGAGTGCAAGATGTGAAAGATGTATTCATCCGCGGTCATGTCTGGCGGTGATTCGATCGCGGGAAAAACCTTCCGCGGAGAAAAAGTAGTCCCTAGATAAAATGGTGCGATGGGGTCGAGTGATGTATCCGAGTGAAGCTTAGGGGAGGGGGCATCTAATGGGCTGGGGGTGGGGTTGACATATCGGCCTTCTGCGCATGCGCGGTGGCCGAAGGGTATGAAAATAGACGTTTTGGAGCCAGGGGAGCCCCTAATGGTCCAATCGGGTCGAATGAGGTATCAAAGTGAAGCATTCGTGAAGGGACATCTGATGGGCTGGGTGTGGGGTTGAACTATCGGCCTTCTGCGCATGCGCGGTAGCCCAAGGGTATGAAAATAGCCTGCGCGGAGTATTATACAATCGGATAGCTGTTGTCACCGAAATCGACATTCATGGCGGATTGTAGACGGGAAATAGGAAGTACACATATAAGAGAATATTGTTTTGACGTAAAAAGTTTGAACATTTCATATTTACGGAGATATGGATGTTTATAGTGGAGCCGGTTTTTCGTGTAAACCATCGCAGAGTATAGGGAAACGGCTGTCATCTTCGTTTTGCTATGTCACAAAAAGTGCTCGAATTACTTATTTCTAAATGATTTCATGACGAATCCAACTAAGGTTAGGAAGTATATATATCTTACGATATTGTCATGAACTGCCAGCACATAAGACGTTCTGGTTGATGAGATCTGAATTTTTGAAGTTTGGCAATTTTCTGACTTCCAGCTTCGAATACCCGCCGCCATATTTGTTGGAAGCCGGTGTTCCTGTGTAGTTTTGTTAAAAAAGGCGGCATGCGGAAAAACCCCAGACAAACAAGTCTATACACGTCCAAAGGTCACGCCTCATTCACCCACACCCCATATAGTCCCACACGGAGCGAATTGGTGAAATTTTTGAAAAAGTACTGTGACAGAAATTGATGTGACGGAAATAATACTTCTATGAATAGGGCGAAAATTTATCTGAGATAATTTTTCTGTCATAATTAATTCTTGGTCGAGTATCAACTATTCAGATATTACGGAAAGTACTGTTGTTATAAGGTATTCTTTGTTATATATCAGACACGATCAGCTGATATTTGTAAACAAACGATCTATATTTAGACCCTCACGTGATCTGTTACGTCGCAGCACGCGCTCTTTGATCTTGACGTTCCGCCGCCGTACAGGAAGCTCAAATTGAGACGAAGAATTTCGTTACCATTGCCAGTAAATTGTAAGTTTATTGCGGAAAGAATTGATATTGCATAAATTCCTGCGGGAAATAGGAAGTACACATATAAGAGAATATTGTCTTGACGTAAAAAGTTGGGACATTTCATATTTACGGAGATATGGATTTTTATAACTGAGCCGGTTTTTCGTGTAAACCATCGCAGCGAAAAGGGAAACGGCTGTCATCTTCGTTTTGCTATGTCACAAAAAGTGCTCGAATTACTTATTTCCAAATGATTTCATGACGAATCCAACTAAGGTTAGCAAGCATACATATCTTACGATATTGTCATGAACTGCCAGCACATAAGACGTTCTGGTTGATGAGATCTGAATTTAAGTGTTGTAGCATGTTATTATGATCAGTCTATGATCGAGTGCCACCCCAGTGTCGAGCATTTACATCGTCCAGTTTGCACCAGCAAAAGAAAAATTACGAACGTTCATCGAACGTATGCTGAGCGGCATCGGGGCACCTTCATGTGGTCTCCCGCGGTATATGAATGACTTAGATATGAATGCATGAATTAGTTTGATATAATTTTGTTGGGTATGAACGATTTAAAGTGGAAATATTCTGTACAGGTCTGTTATATGTAACAAACGCTAACAAAAATGGCTGCTCAAGGTCAATTTCCCCGGCTTGCCCGGATAATAACTCCGTTCAAACCACAGCCCCATCTATACGCTTTGATGCAAGGGAGACAACTCGGACTAGACCAATTCCCAAGGCGAAGATGATGTCCCGCTATATTTGGCCTGTATGGGGTATAGGGGTGGTCGGGTTTTTTTATGGCTTTTACTATGAGCTATGAGGTTGATCATGTAGAATACGATGGAAAAAAACTATGAAAGTACCGGGTAGGCTTGTATATAGATCCATATAGACCCATATACACTCATATACTGGGATATTAGTATGTATAAATCCATACGGGGTGGACATGTTGGAGTCTAGGTGGAGCACTAGTGGCTCGATTGGGTAGAGTGAGGTCTTATTTTAAAGCTCTCGAGGAAATAAATAAATAAATAAATAAATAAATAAATAATAATAAAAAAAATCAAAAAAATCGGCGAGTAGTGGACAAAGGGGAAATTGGGAAGTACTGACCATGCCCCAGAATACTTCATATGCATATCACGGCCTTAAGGCCTATGTAAGATGTAACCTACTTCACAGTTTAGTAGTATAAAAAGCGCAAGTCCTATTGACCTTGCCCCTTCCAAAGAAATAAAATCGGCTCTATTTTACAGGAGTATATACGCAGGTCACGTGGGTTGTCACGTCACTTCCGGATTTTCACTAAACACTACCTCCAAACATAGAAGAGTTCCAATTTTTTCCCTTAGACGTCCGTATGTTCATCCTCCAAACCCACAAGAGTTCCAATGTTCAACCGCCGGGGTGTTTTCCCGCCCCGCCCCAGCGCCCCGCAGCGCGCGCGCGCGTCATCCCGCGTCATCCCCGGCAGTGCGCGCGCGCGCGGACGCGGGTAAAAAGGTCAAAGGGTCACCTCCAGGTCAGACGGTCCAATGTCCAGTGAGACAATGTTGCGGCATCGCTATAGTCAGAGCTTGAGCACAAAAAAGGGGATTCTAGATGAACCTGGGAAAGATGGGCAGGTCCATTTGGACCAATCAGCGGTCGAGAAAAAGAGCCAATCAGCGGTCGAGAAAAAGAACCAATCAGCGGTCGAACAATCAGCCAATCGAATTGGGGTATTCACGGTGTGCTTTCGCCGACGTCCGCGCCTACATCTGGGTTCTTGTACACCCGGGTAATGTTTTTCTGGACATGGATGGGTTACCTTTGGCTCCATTCTAGGCCACTGATTGGCTAATACGGTGTTCAAAACCAGTTTCATGCATTATGCTCATAGGACTTATAGTCATAATCTATACGTGTTGGACGAGTCTCTTCACTCACCGTATACACGTACCTCAATGAAATGCCCGCTCCAAACCTAGACCAAAAACACGTACTTGGTCTGTAGGCTGATTTCATTGGCTCCCTATTTTTACTATAGTGCTCTTGCATTCTAACCTTGATGGGTTACCTAGAACTTATAGTCATCAACTTAATCTATACGTGTTGGACGAGTCTCTTCACTCACCGTATACACGTACCTCAATGAAATGCCTGCTCCAAACCTAGACCAAAGACACGTACTTGGTCTGTAGGCTGATTTCATTGGTTCTCTATTTTTTACTATAGTGCTCTTGCCTTCTAAACTTGATGGGTTACATTTTGACCCCATCCTACACCACTGATTTCAGTTTGACTGAATCTCCACATTGGGCATTGATGCATTAGGAATAAAACACACAAGACAGGGTTTTTTGGTGAGATCTCTTTTTTTTTTATTCATTGAACAACAACAACGTGAGAACAACCACGTGAAAACTGAAGCCCAGAACAAGGGGCTTGTAATTAACTGAAGCCCAGAACAAGGGGCTTGTACATTGAAGCCCAGAACAAGGGGCTTGTAAACTTAAGCCCAGAACAAGGGGCTTGTCATTAACTTAAGCCCAGAACGGGGCTTGTACATTGAAATGATGGGCGGCCCAGTCATAGACGAGTACATCGCGGTCCTCGGCCTGGGGGTACTCGTCAAACATCTGTACGATGGTAGATAAGGGTCTTCCCGGCATCGATGGTACAGGTAAAACAAGCAATATTGTCCGCACACGCCACTGGTCAGGCTTTGCAACGTTTGACTATTCCAACACCACGTCTCTGTGCCTTGATCCATGAAGTCTGTTAAATCGGGATGGAGGGGTGGCAGGCCGTACGGGTCAAAGTATTCGCCCTGCTGTTCTGTCAAGTACACGGCCACCCAATGTTCACCGGGCCGATCCATCGGGTCCGTGTTGAGAACGTAAGCAGCAGGATACATACGGTCTAATGGGAACACATCTCGGGCGAACACCCCTTGAAAGACCCTACGTGTCTCTGGGTCATTCTCCAGCACGGTGGTTATCTGCTCTGTATCCATGTTAGGTGGAGAAGTCACACAGCACGTTGCGCGCCTTGTCCACTTGAATGATGTTGTCAAATTCGGCGTAGCAGATCACATTGACGGTGCTCCGGAGGGCTCGTTGAAAGTGGATTTCCAACCGTAAATTGCCTTGCTTGGCCAGGGCCAGCTGATGGTAGTTCTCTAAGGTGGGGGTCAGATCGAAACAGAACAACGTGTATCCGTTCCCGTAGGCCTCCCGACTGATGAAATTCCCTTCGTCCTGGTTGATTTGACCGGTGGCTGTAAACAGGCTCTGATAGGCTCGAATGAAATTCGCGCGCCCAAAGTTCGGGGTTAAGGCCGTGGCTGGCACCTGTTGTCCATCCACATGCAGGGCCACAAAATTGATGCCGAAATGTTTAAAGTCAAACGGATTCTCTGGGTAGGCTCCACTGAAACTGGTATTTTCCACACAGGCCAGGATCAATCGCTTGGGTAGTTCCCCCAGGAACAGGTTGTCTTTGTTGGCGCTCATATTTCCAGCAGACACAGAGAACACTTTGGTTTGCACACGTCGGATAGGGTACTGGGCTGGTTTTGTTTCCAAGGCTTTCATGTGTCCCAATTGAACGGCTGGATTCGGTTTCACTTTTCGGACATACAGGACCGCGTCTTCGATGACAATCTTATAGTCAGCTACATGCCCTCTACGTTAGTGGCCATCAAGGCGAAGGTCGGAGGCGCCCGTATCAGTCGGATTTTGATGGGAACCTTGTTCAAGAGGTATCGGTCTTGCATGAACATGTCTGCGTGCAGTCGACCGATCATATCCACCGAGACGCCGTTCGCGGTCAAAGCCTTCCGTTGGCTATATCCCGTATTGTCGTTCTCTGCGCCCATGTGCTCGGCTTTGTCCTGGTAGAATAAAGCGGCTGTCAGTTGAGATTTTTTAGCCTCTCGCCCATGCGACAACAGCGTTTCGATGTAGGCTCGATAGGGGTACGTGTTGGTCGAGTCACTGATGAGTTTGTCGCTGAGAAATATATCCACCTGTTGAAACATCGAGTGCAGCCAGAGATTCGTCGGCCCCACCGTTGCTTGGTCGACGATTCTGGTGCCATCTCCACTGACGATCTTGGCTTTCACATACAAGTAGGTATGGGCTAAATCCACATAGGTCGTATCCGCATTACTGATGGTGAACTCGATGGGTCCTGTTGCGTTGATGCTGGACAGCGGGAGATGCTCCACCCATAATCCTTGTTCGGCACTGGTCTGTGTGGGCGGCACGGTCCACAAATCAAATTCACTGTTGGTGGAGGGGCAGGACTCGGCGTGGATCAAGGACATGTTTTAAGAAAAGATATCCCGGGTCTTCTTCGATGTGCGTCGTCGCTGGGTCGGTCGTCGACTGGTGCGTGGTCTCGGTGGGGCAGCTCTTTTATTCCCTACGGTGCGTCGTGCTTTGGCCACCAAGACGCCTCCCGCTTCTTTGGCCCGCCGTTTCAAGGCTTCTTTGGGTGCCGTACCCCCCAATACATCACCGGCCACTTCCAGTCCACTGCGTACCGCTTGTTTGCCGATTGCTTTCACCCCACGCGTCACCAAGGGCAGGAACGTTTTGACGATGCTCCCGAGTATGTTCCCCAGTCCATGTCCACGTTGCATGCGTGCACCACTAAACACCGGAAAGCCACCCCGGCCTGTTGGGCATAATAGTCCATATAGCTGCGTGCATCGCACTCGTAAGGCACCTTCATTATACAAAGTGGGGAGCACGTGCTTGTCGAAAATGAAGTGTCAGCACCACTTTCCCGCGTTCGAATGCCACCGGTCGTCCCGTGTCATCTCTTATATCCACCGTGATCGTGTTGATGTGGGTTTGTCGTACAGGCAGGTAGAGCATGTGGGTGAAACTGTGGGTGACTTGATCGCCATACTTATTTTTAATGGGCACCACCCGTAACAGAGGTGTGTTGATATCGCCCACGATGTGGTTGTCCACCACGTCCGAGTAGACGTAGAGTCCGTACATACCCGACTTCATATCCATCGGGATCTCGCCATGGTGTTCGGTGGGACCAGCGAACGTCTGTAGATCGAAACCCAGCATTTGCTGTAGCATAGGACTCAGTACGACACTCGCGTTGGCGGTGACGATAAGCTCTGCCTTGTCGTTGTGTGCGTTGTAATCGAAGTTCACGTGATTCTTGAAGGGATAGGCTTGGATGGGTTTTGAACTATTCGTGACCTGCCGTAGAGCCTTATAATGCAACAGTCTTGACAGTCCACCCATGAACTCCTTGGGAGTATCGTATTGGCCTTCAGGGAGAGTGAGTCGGGTGTCTTTTCCTTCGTAGGTCACCTCGTACCACACTTCATTGGCTCGCACGTTGTACCACGAGTAAGGGTATTGGATATCCACGAGGCCACATTCCCAGCGTCCAGGTAAATGCAACGGTTGTGGTAATTGAGTCACATACTTGGCCACGGTGTTGTCAGGAAACACATCCAGCGAACTGTTACTGGGTAGGGTGAGGTAAAACATGGCGACTGAGCTGTCCTGCTGCTGCTGTTGGTTTTAATAGGTCTTCCAGGCCTTGGGCGGTTGTGTCCGGCGTCGTGTTCGTCGCGGTGACTTGCTACGTGTCACGGCTCTGGAGATGTGGGGTGTCTTGATCAAGGGTGTTTTTTTATAGGCGCGAAAAGAAGGTGCCCGTTGTGGTGGTGTTTTGGGGGGTGACTCCGGTTCCCATTCGGCTTCCCAAGAAGGTAGTGGGCCACTCGGCAATTGCTGGGTTTGCTGCATAAAGGCCCAGCGGTGGGGGTTCCCCACCAATTCCTGTGGTACATGCATGTCTTTCAAGCCTTGAGCGAAGACCTCCCATCCTCGAGGATCGGTGTGCGATCTGCGTTGACGCATCAGATGATTCACTAAATCCGTCATGTGGGTGCCGGGGACCACCTGATTCTGTACCAGGAGTTCGCCTTTATCATTCCAAGTCATGTTAGGATTCTGTTTCATCCGTTGTAATACCAGGCCAGCTTGTTTCTTGAACGATGCAGGTACACTCTTCAGCACTTCGTCTTCCACCTACTGTGGGGCTGTGGAGGCTACCCCTGGTAATGGCGGCTGTTGGAACGGTGCTGAGGTCAGCGGTCTGTCACGTGGTGGTGGTGGTGGTGGTGGTGGTGCTGTTGCTGGGGTAGACAGGGTTTTGTATTGGTCCATGAACGTCATGTACCGTTGAAGCGTCTCATTGTACCGTTGTACTTTCTCACTGTCGCTTAACCCCGGTCTCTGTAAGATCTGTTGCATCTCTCCATCGAGGCTGTTTATGGTCTTCACCGTAGGTGGGACAGGGTAGGGTGATTGGAGGTTTTGCAGGAACCGTGGTTCGACGAGGACCATTTTTTTCGTGTGGTTCATTGTCGGCCGAAGAGTCCACCCAATACTGGACCCAACACGGAAGCGGCCAACGGTGCTAAGATGGCCCCGAGAAAGCCGCCTTTCTGTAACACCTTTTTCTTTTGTGTTTGAGGGACCCGCTTGTGGACTAGGGTTCGGAGACCTGTCTTATGCTTGGCCAACTTGGTCTTCTGAGCCGGAGTCAGTGGTACGTTGCCTTTTAACAGGTTGTACCCGATCTCGCACAGACAGCGTACAAGGTCAGGATCCGCACCGCGTACAATGGTTCGGACTAACTCGGGTGGGGCCGTCTTCAATACACGGAGCGTGGGAGCGTGCTTCCGTACTCGCGCAGACATCCTGTACAACTAATGCTAGAACCCACAACTCTGCCCTTTTTATCCACCTCACAGACAAAGTCAACCCTGCTGTGGTATTCATTCTTTTTATTATTCCCCATCATCAAACACACAGACCCCAGCTGGGGGCGCCACTGTGGATGTGTTTACATTATTTTTGCATGTACACGTGGTGGGTCTCTCCGGGAAAGATGCCGGTCCGTAGTCGAAGGTGGTCGGGGGTGGCTTGCTTGAGGCCGAAGAGCATATACCCGTGCTGAGGGGTTGTGGCATCTTTGAAGGCTTCCAACGCAAACGGTGTGCGGCCGGGATACATCTGTCTCGCCAGGTGCAGCAGTTGAGTGGTATCTCTCGGGTTTTTGAAGACCACCAGGTAGTGGGCATTTAAGCTGATATTCCGATGTTCTTTGTTTTTACTGAACAGATTCTGCACAATGTAGATGATGCTGAGCCGTCGATGATGGCTGCCTTTGGTAAAGAGTTGGGTGACCCGTGCATCCGTCTCCGCCATGAGATCATCCAGAACCACCAAGGTGTCGGGTTCCAAATCGGCCAGGTGAAACTGTGGGTGACTTGATCGCCATACTTATTTTTAATGGGCACCACCCGTAACAGAGGTGTGTTGATATCGCCCACGATGTGGTTGTCCACCACGTCCGAGTAGACGTAGAGTCCGTACATACCCGACTTCATATCCATCGGGATCTCGCCATGGTGTTCGGTGGGACCAGCGAACGTCTGTAGATCGAAACCCAGCATTTGCTGTAGCATAGGACTCAGTACGACACTCGCGTTTGCGGTGACGATAAGCTCTGCCTTGTCGTTGTGTGCGTTGTAATCGAAGTTCACGTGATTCTTGAAGGGATAGGCTTGGATGGGTTTTGAACTATTCGTGACCTGCCGTAGAGCCTTATAATGCAACAGTCTTGACAGTCCACCCATGAACTCCTTGGGAGTATCGTATTGGCCTTCAGGGAGAGTGAGTCGGGTGTCTTTTCCTTCGTAGGTCACCTCGTACCACACTTCATTGGCTCGCACGTTGTACCACGAGTAAGGGTATTGGATATCCACGAGGCCACATTCCCAGCGTCCAGGTAAATGCAACGGTTGTGGTAATTGAGTCACATACTTGGCCACGGTGTTGTCAGGAAACACATCCAGCGAACTGTTACTGGGTAGGGTGAGGTAAAACATGGCGACTGAGCTGTCCTGCTGCTGCTGTTGGTTTTAATAGGTCTTCCAGGCCTTGGGCGGTTGTGTCCGGCGTCGTGTTCGTCGCGGTGACTTGCTACGTGTCACGGCTCTGGAGATGTGGGGTGTCTTGATCAAGGGTGGTTTTTTATAGGCGCGAAAAGAAGGTGCCCGTTGTGGTGGTGTTTTGGGGGGTGACTCCGGTTCCCATTCGGATTCCCAAGAAGGTAGTGGGCCACTCGGCAATTGCTGGGTTTGCTGCATAAAGGCCCAGCGGTGGGGGTTCCCCACCAATTCCTGTGGTACATGCATGTCTTTCAAGCCTTGAGCGAAGACCTCCCATCCTCGAGGATCGGTGTGCGATCTGCGTTGACGCATCAGATCATTCACTAAATCCGTCATGTGGGTGCCGGGGACCACCTGATTCTGTACCAGGAGTTCGCCTTTATCATTCCAAGTCATGTTAGGATTCTGTTTCATCCGTTGTAATACCAGGCCAGCTTGTTTCTTGAACGATGCAGGTACACTCTTCAGCACTTCGTCTTCCACCCACTGTGGGGCTGTGGAGGCTACCCCTGGTAATGGCGGCTGTTGGAACGGTGCTGAGGTCAGCGGTCTGTCACGTGGTGGTGGTGGTGGTGGTGGTGGTGGTGCTGTTGCTGGGGTAGACAGGGTTTTGTATTGGTCCATGAACGTCATGTACCGTTGAAGCGTCTCATTGTACCGTTGTACTTTCTCACTGTCGCTTAACCCCGGTCTCTGTAAGATCTGTTGCATCTCTCCATCGAGGCTGTTTATGGTCTTCACCGTAGGTGGGACAGGGTAGGGTGATTGAAGGTTTTGCAGGAACCGTGGTTCGACGAGGACCATTTTTTTCGTGTGGTTCATTGTCGGCCGAAGAGTCCACCCAATACTGGACCCAACACGGAAGCGGCCAACGGTGCTAAGATGGCCCCGAGAAAGCCGCCTTTCTGTAACACCTTTTTCTTTTGTGTTTGAGGGACCCGCTTGTGGACTAGGGTTCGGAGACCTGTCTTATGCTTGGCCAACTTGGTCTTCTGAGCCGGAGTCAGTGGTACGTTGCCTTTTAACAGGTTGTACCCGATCTCGCACAGACAGCGTACAAGGTCAGGGTCCGCACCGCGTACAATGGTTCGGACTAACTCGGGTGGGGCCGTCTTCAATACACGGAGCGTGGGAGCGTGCTTCCGTACTCGCGCAGACATCCTGTACAACTAATGCTAGAACCCACAACTCTGCCCTTTTTATCCACCTCACAGACAAAGTCAACCCTGCTGTGGTATTCATTCTTTTTATTATTCCCCATCATCAAACACACAGACCCCAGCTGGGGGCGCCACTGTGGATGTGTTTACATTATTTTTGCATGTACACGTGGTGGGTCTCTCCGGGAAAGATGCCGGTCCGTAGTCGAAGGTGGTCGGGGGTGGCTTGCTTGAGGTCGAAGAGCATATACCCGTGCTGAGGGGTTGTGGCATCTTTGAAGGCTTCCAACGCAAACGGTGTGCGGCCGGGATACATCTGTCTCGCCAGGTGCAGCAGTTGAGTGGTATCTCTCGGGTTTTTGAAGACCACCAGGTAGTGGGCATTTAAGCTGATATTCCGATGTTCTTTGTTTTTACTGAACAGATTCTGCACAATGTAGATGATGCTGAGCCGTCGATGATGGCTGCCTTTGGTAAAGAGTTGGGTGACCCGTGCAGCTCCGTCTCCGCCATGAGATCATCCAGAACCACCAAGGTGTCGGGTTCCAAATCGGCCAGGTGAAACTGTGGGTGACTTGATCGCCATACTTATTTTTAATGGGCACCACCCGTAACAGAGGTGTGTTGATATCGCCCACGATGTGGTTGTCCACCACGTCCGAGTAGACGTAGAGTCCGTACATACCCGACTTCATATCCATCGGGATCTCGCCATGGTGTTCGGTGGGACCAGCGAACGTCTGTAGATCGAAACCCAGCATTTGCTGTAGCATAGGACTCAGTACGACACTCGCGTTTGCGGTGACGATAAGCTCTGCCTTGTCGTTGTGTGCGTTGTAATCGAAGTTCACGTGATTCTTGAAGGGATAGGCTTGGATGGGTTTTGAACTATTCGTGACCTGCCGTAGAGCCTTATAATGCAACAGTCTTGACAGTCCACCCATGAACTCCTTGGGAGTATCGTATTGGCCTTCAGGGAGAGTGAGTCGGGTGTCTTTTCCTTCGTAGGTCACCTCGTACCACACTTCATTGGCTCGCACGTTGTACCACGAGTAAGGGTACTGAATATCCACCAGTCCACATTCCCACCGGCCAGGTAAATGCAACGGTTGTGGTAATTGGGTCACATACTTGGCCACGGTGTTGTCAGGAAACACATCCAGCGAACTGTTACTGGGTAGGGTGAGGTAAAACATGGCGACTGAGCTGTCCTGCTGCTGCTGTTGGTTTTAATAGGTCTTCCAGGCCTTGGGCGGTTGTGTCCGGCGTCGTGTTCGTCGCGGTGACTTGCTACGTGTCACGGCTCTGGAGATGTGGGGTGTCTTGATCAAGGGTGGTTTTTTATAGGCGCGAAAAGAAGGTGCCCGTTGTGGTGGTGTTTTGGGGGGTGACTCCGGTTCCCATTCGGATTCCCAAGAAGGTAGTGGGCCACTCGGCAATTGCTGGGTTTGCTGCATAAAGGCCCAGCGGTGGGGGTTCCCCACCAATTCCTGTGGTACATGCATGTCTTTCAAGCCTTGAGCGAAGACCTCCCATCCTCGAGGATCGGTGTGCGATCTGCGTTGACGCATCAGATCATTCACTAAATCCGTCATGTGGGTGCCAGGGACCACCTGATTCTGTACCAGGAGTTCGCCTTTATCATTCCAAGTCATGTTAGGATTCTGTTTCATCCGTTGTAATACCAGGCCAGCTTGTTTCTTGAACGATGCAGGTACACTCTTCAGCACTTCGTCTTCCACCAACTGTGGGGCTGTGGAGGCTACCCCTGGTAATGGCGGCTGTTGGAACGGTGCTGAGGTCAGCGGTCTGTCACGTGGTGGTGGTGGTGGTGGTGGTGGTGGTGGTGGTGCTGTTGCTGGGGTAGACAGGGTTTTGTATTGGTCCATGAACGTCATGTACCGTTGAAGCGTCTCATTGTACCGTTGTACTTTCTCACTGTCGCTTAACCCCGGTCTCTGTAAGATCTGTTGCATCTCTCCATCGAGGCTGTTTATGGTCTTCACCGTAGGTGGGACAGGGTAGGGTGATTGGAGGTTTTGCAGGAACCGTGGTTCGACGAGGACCATTTTTTCGTGTGGTTCATTGTCGGCCGAAGAGTCCACCCAATACTGGACCCAACACGGAAGCGGCCAACGGTGCTAAGATGGCCCCGAGAAAGCCGCCTTTCTGTAACACCTTTTCTTTTGTGTTTGAGGGACCCGCT
Source organism: Hanleya hanleyi (assembly GCA_036873755.1). Lineage (NCBI taxonomy): Eukaryota > Metazoa > Mollusca > Polyplacophora > Lepidopleurida > Hanleyidae > Hanleya > Hanleya hanleyi. The sequence goes on along the minus strand of JAVTVY010001557.1, from coordinate 2,677 downwards.
TGTGGACTAGGGTTCGGAGACCTGTCTTATGCTTGGCCAACTTGGTCTTCTGAGCCGGAGTCAGTGGTACGTTGCCTTTTAACAGGTTGTACCCGATCTCGCACAGACAGCGTACAAGGTCAGGGTCCGCACTAACTCGGGTGGGGCCGTCTTCAATACACGGAGCGTGGGAGCGTGCTTCCGTACTCGCGCAGACATCCTGTACAACTAATGCTAGAACCCACAACGCTGCCCTTTTTATCCACCTCACAGACAAAGTCAACCCTGCTGTGGTATTCATTCTTTTTATTATTCCCCATCATCAAACACACAGACCCCAGCTGGGGGCGCCACTGTGGATGTGTTTACATTATTTTTGCATGTACACGTGGTGGGTCTCTCCGGGAAAGATGCCGGTCCGTAGTCGAAGGTGGTCGGGGGTGGCTTGCTTGAGGTCGAAGAGCATATACCCGTGCTGAGGGGTTGTGGCATCTTGGAAGGCTTCCAACGCAAACGGTGTGCGGCCGGGATACATCTGTCTCGCCAGGTGCAGCAGTTGAGTGGTATCTCTCGGGTTTTTGAAGACCACCAGGTAGTGGGCATTTAAGCTGATATTCCGATGTTCTTTGTTTTTACTGAACAGATTCTGCACAATGTAGATGATGCTGAGCCGTCGATGATGGCTGCCTTTGGTAAGAGTTGGGTGACCCGTGCATCCGTCTCCGCCATGAGATCATCCAGAACCACCAAGGTGTCGGGTTCCAAATCGGCCAGGTTGGGTAGGCCTTCCACAAACGTGATGTGGGGCATTGCTGCATACGCTTCCTGCCATTCTCCGTAACACCACACGACTCTGGCAATGGGTGGAGTGATCATGCTGTCGGCGTGTTGAAGGAGCTTCCTGACAAAGTGCGTTTTGCCGGATCCCGTCGGTCCTGCGATGACGCAAGTGAAGGGATGCTGCCACCCAGGGTCCATGGTTCGAGGTGTATCCGTTGTCGTGGTAACCCGCTCTTGTAAATTTCGTACGAGTGAACTGGAGTGGTGGCGGGTACAACGTCGGTCGTCGTTGTCTGTTCACTGTCAGAGATGGTGCTGGGGGTGGGTACAACGTGGGTGGTCGGTTCACTGTGAGGGATGAAATCCGGTGGGTGTTCAGACGTAGTAGAGCTCGACGTGGCTTGTACGCGGGGTGTGGTGGTGGTGGTGACTGGGCTCGATACGACTGGTGCTCTCTGTAGACCGGTTTCGCTGGTGCCTGGTGTTCTCAGTTGGTTTAGTAACGTGCTGACATAGGCTACGTCGTAAAACACACCTCCGTACAACACACTCAGCAGGGTTAGCAATAGCACCCCAAAGCCCACTTGCGCTTTGCGCGTTTTGCGAGACGCTGTCTTCAGAGGCAGCTGCTGTTGGTCCATAGCACTGTGGTCGGATGTGGAATGAAGGAGGACGGCAGTGGTGTCTGGTTTTATAGTCATTTCACCTGGTTGGCCGCGACCCAGGAATTGAAGGAACTGGGCCAGCCTTGCCATTTCACGAAATGAAACAGTTTGCCACGTCGACGTTCCGTTTTCAAAATCTGCTCCACCGTGTAGTAGTCTTGCTGTGTTTTTACAACAGGCTGTAATTCCGTCTCGTAAAACGTCCCCAGCAACGTTTCCCTTGGAGATCTTCCAGTTCATAGACTCGCCGCTGTCGGGGTAGGCGCCGTTTAATCAGGAAGTGCTCATCGCTCCAGTTGGGCAAGTAACTTTTCTCGAACTTGCCCTTGACTTTACTGATCCGTACAGGGTCGCCGACCTTGTACACCGCCTTCGTCGTTCGCTGCGATGGCCTAGGGTACAAGACACGCCGGACTTGGGCTTCATTGCGTTGGGTCACGGTAATGGGGGCTCTCTCTATACTTCGATGATAGGCTCGATTGTAACCCCTCACCGGTTTCGGGAGAACATCGATGTACCGCCTTGTATTCTTATAGGTGAAATATTTATACATGCGGCCTTTGAATGTCCTGTTGAACCTCTCCACCACGGAAGCCTTGGTCTCGTTGTACGTATGGAAGAAAAACACCTTCTGTTTCTTGAAAAAGGCTTGGAACGGTCTGTTGAGGAATTCCGTGCCTTCGTCGGTTTGCAAATACAAAGGTTTGCGCCCGGTCTTGAAGATATCTTTGAACGCCGCTATGAGATTCGGCCCCGTTTTCGTCCGGATGGGTACCACCCACGCATACTTGGATAGGATATCGATGCACGTCAAGATATACCGATTCTCATCGTTGTGTTTGGCAAAGGCGCTCATATCGACCAAATCCGCTTGCCACTGGGCATCTATTCCTCCCACGATGACCCGGTTCCGTAGAAAATGGCGACGGACAGCTCGATGTAAGGTATAGGTGTCGTGTTTTCTTAACCAATCTCGGACTTGGGCACGTTGTATCCCCTGGGGTTTGGCCGCTCGATAGAGAGCCGACAATGCACTATAGGCCGCCGGACTGTCGGGACTGTAGTATAAGATATCCAACACCTTCTCCAGCGCTTCATGGTGACAAATGATGATGGACCCTGGCTCTATCGTTTATTTATAACGGGTATATCTTGGGCCGGAGTTTCTTTCTGATTTTCTTCGTGGACTTCCACAGTGGCCATAGTAAATGACCAGTCCAACTCGTCTGATGACCGCTTGATAAGCACTTCAT
>JAVTVY010001556.1:0-34074 GCA_036873755.1 Hanleya hanleyi | reverse complement strand
ATTTTGGTAATCTAGTGTTTACTGTTTTCACATTTCCTATTATTATCTCAATGCATTACATCTCTTGTTTGATGCTGCAGATTATGGTTGCCAGTATCCTCTATGTCACAGTTTGTGGAAAATTATCCAGCTATCTAGTGTAATTTTTTCAATCATACAATGATACATGTACATGTGTATGCTGTTATTTCAATTGTTTAGAATTTAGATGTAAGTGTGGCAGACAGGACAAATCTTTACGGTGGAATCTAAATTCTCATTTCATCTCATTTCATGGACCATTTTTGGTCTTTTCCCCCATTCAGATCTGAAATAATATCCACTCACCATGTCCAAGTTTGAAGACTACATGTATCAGTCCAATAGGTCCATATACCAGACACGAAAATGACAGTTCGCAAAAAATGAAATCACAATTTGGTTGCCATGGCAACTGCAGTATTGGATCAATGTGGTAAAGATACATCGTCTCCTCAGTATGTATCCACCCACCAAATATTATAACTGGAAATAAAAGCCTAAAACTTTGAAAATAAAGGGGGCGGGGTATTCAAACCCCGGAAATATGTTGGCGAGGGGGTCTTCATTACCCTGGAATATATGGGGGGGTCTTCATTACCCTGAAATATATTGGGGGGGTCTCCATTACCCTGAAATATATTGGGGGGGGTATTCTTCATAACCCTGAAATATATTGGGGGGGGTAAACAAGTAGGCCTAAATATATTGGGGGGGGGGGGGTATTTTTAAAAACCATCCACCGGGTACTTTTAAAAGGATTCATTTGATTTCATGGGCGGGGTGGATGGTTTAGTTATTGGGGGGGGGGGTGTCTGTGTGAAATGTATTGGGGGGGTCAAAAAGAGTTATTATTAGTGAGGGGGTGTGGACTACAATTTTATTATGGGGGGAGGGTATTCTTTGCCTCAGAAATATATTAGGGGGTCGGGGGGTCGGTCAAAAAAAAAAGAATTTACCCGGGGGGGTACATTTAGAAAACCATCCACAGGGGGAGGGGTGCGTTTTAAAATTGCAATGGCCCAATTGACTACAGACTAGTCATTTGTGTTATCGCCGTCATTTTCATCTGACGACGATACAGCTCACTAATCTCCAATATACGAGCTGTCACAGCGAAACAGCTCACCAATTACCAGTATACGAGTTGTCAGAGCATTTCCAACATAGCTCTCTAGATTTGTATCTAATACCGCTTATGCCGGTGCTAGGGGCCGTGTGGTCATATCATCCAAGTTGCCACATGAACAGGTACAATAAAAGCGTACCTGAGATAAACACATATCACGAATCGTTAGATTCTTGGTATGTGCTTTAGAATAGGTTAACCAGAAGACTATTCTGTGAAGTCATGTGACGCAGTCAGTATGTCGGCACCGCTTCCCACTTCCCTTATATGTGTTGTAATTTACATGCGGCCAAAGGTAGTTACTGGGTATCGTATAATGAGATATTTCTGCAAAAAGTGACTGTGTCATGGGTTGTGTGGAATTAATAGACATTGGTAATAAAGTTGCTTTCAGTGTGGGAAATCGAAGATTTCGAGGAACTTCAAGGTTGAATGTTGGCAACAATCCAATACAAAACATAGGGAAAACTGAAAACGAAAGTGGCTTCAGGGCAAACCACAACAATTACAACAATAAGGCAAGGGAAGTGGGGAAGAGGTGCCGACATACTGACAGAGTCACATGACTTCACAGCATAGTTCCTCTCCGGTTAACTCATTCTGTTAATATCTCCAAGAATCTAACGATTCGTGATATGTGTTGTATCTCAGGTACGCTTTTATTGTACCTGTTCATGTGGCAACTTGGATGATATGACCACACGGCCCCTAGCACCGGCATAAGCAGTATTAGATACAAATCTAGATAGCTATGATGGAAATGCTCTGACAACTCGTATATTGGTAATTGGTGAGTTGTTTCGCTGTGACAACTTGTACACTGGGATATCATAATGTCATTACGAAAAGAATAATATAAGATGGTGAGTTTGAATAACTTGGAGATAAAAAGTTGTCAGCGCCAAGATATTGTGACACTTGATATCAGGAGATTTTTACATGAGAAATAATTATGCTAAAATTATAAAAAATACTCACACATGGCCTCTCCGAGATACCAAACCTCTTGGGTGAAAAACTCCATAACGGCCGTGGGTTGTGCTAACAAGATAACGAGCAGGTCAGCTACGGCTAGATTTAGCAAACTCGAACCCGTCGTCTCGAACAAGAAGCGATTCTTTAGCAGAACAACGGCGGCGGTGATATTACCGCATATGCCCACCAGAAATGCCGCTCCATAAAGTGTTGCAATGATTAGTATCAGGTAAAGCGGGGTGTCAAAATCTGGCTTCTCACCGCTAGAATACAAACTCGAGTCGTTTGGGTTAGGTGTGCCATTGTAATACACAGACAACTCTGTTGCATTGGGTTTCACATGTGTTATCATGATGGCAGCCGATCCTGAGTTTCTTAGTGTCCCTTACTGATATCAAATGTAACTAACTATGGCAGAGATTCACCGGGACAAGCAAAGGACCAGTAATGAATGTGACTTATTAAGCATCCAGCTTATTCCGCATTGCTGCATGCAATTGTTGTTAATAAGTTTTCACCGTCTGCGTTTGTTATCGATTTCTTGGTATGGTTTTGCTGTACTGTAGTGTATCCTTCTCCGCTTTACGAGGTCCGGTCTGGAGGTGTAGCGACAGGTATCGTGTCTACTGTCTAATTTATTTCCAGAAACTTCTTTCATACCTCCATGAAAAGCAGATACTTTTTTCGAGCAGTTTGGTGACACGTAAATAGCAAAAAATCTAGCTGCAGCTTTGGAAAATGATTCAAACAAGATAATCCGCCACACGTCCAATACACAAAAAGATAGGACGTGGAAATAATACGTCAGGCATCCAGAGTGGAAGAGTAGAAATGCCAGCACGACTTAATGAGCACGATTTTTTTTTTTTTTCCCGTCTAACCTTCATCACAAATGTTTATGTGAGGTAGATCCGGTTTCTGAGATAATCAAGCAAGAAGCACTAGAAAAATCGATTTCCCCAAATTACGCTGTAGTATGTGGATTTGTTAGAAAGGGGTAAAAACAGAACTGGTCAAGAGCGATAACTTGTAGGTTTTACACGAGCGAAATTACATGGTAGTCCCGAACAAAGTTGCCCCAAGGATATTTCACCTATCAAAATTGCAGAGAAGTTTGATAAACATGTCATAAACTTTGCTGTATATTCTGCCATCTCCGGCTGAGTTTTTTCCGAAAGTTAAAACGTCCTTTCATGTAAACTAATATTCCTCCGTCAGTATGCAAAAGCCCATACAATTGGATCTCCGTGTTCCATAACATAACCGGGCAGCTGATATTTAGGTAATGGGATAATTGTTGCCTTGGATAAATGATCTGGTAAATATGGAAGCCGGATGCGGCCATGCTAATTCTACTCTTTTCGGCCCCAATTTAACGCGATAACTCGAGAACTCGATAAGTCGAGAAATCGAGAAATCGAGACGAGAAGTCGAGAAGTCGAGACGAGAAATCGAGACGTACGGAGCCGTAGCCTACGGAGCCTACGGTACGGAAACGCATTAGGGTCACCAGTTGGTGAGACGACTCGCGACTTACCGACTTGACAACATGGCGACTTGCCCCGTTTCTTTGAGGCAAGTCGACACGAACAAGTGGACTTGCCTCAAAGAAACGGGACAAGTCGACATACCAAAGGTTTACTTGTTGTGTTTTCTCGCAACAAGTCGACTTTCCACACCTCGACTTGTTTGCAAGTCGACTTTCGTCATGTCGACTTTTCGTTATCGATTAAAAAGTCGACTTTCCACAAGTCGACCTTTGCAGTTATTTCGCAACAAGTCGACTTGTAAAATGGCGACTTGTGCAGTCATTTTGCGACACGTCGACTAATCACAAGTCGACTTGTAAGAGTATTTCCCAACAAGTCGTCTTATCAAAAGTCAACTTTGGGACAAGTCGACTTCATTGAAATCGACTTGTGTAGCTATTTTGCAACAAGTCGACTCGCAACAAGTCGACTTGTCTTAGTATTTCGCAACAAGTCGCCTTATCAAAAGTCGATTTTGCAGAGAGCAGATAAAAAATTAACCGTTTTCAAGTCAATGGGCTGGGTCATTCCACTGTAACTGACATTATATTTTGACAGGTTTTTGTGAATTTAAATTAATCTTTAGACTACAGATATCTACATAGGCCAAAGATGTTTTGGCCCACACATACCATGACCAATGTCTACTCATTGAGATGCCAAACTTGTTTTCATATTAATTCCTAAGTCGGGTTGATCAACTTGAAACTACACCAAACGGACATCATCAAAAACTATGTTTTCTTCTCATCAATTTGTCTTCAAACGGCCAAGTGAAACACAAAATTTTAAATTAGAAAATATTGACGATATGTCAGGCAACAGATCTAGGAAGTGAAAGAACATGACTCTTCATTTTATTTTTAGCCAGGATATTAAAATATTCCAGTAACTGACGTTACAATTCGTCCACCATATTGTGACCATACAAATTTACAGGAATACCTGAAAAATTTGTGTGAATTTATCAAAAGGAAACAATTATTGGTAAACAAGAACTACAACAAGGATAACTTTGCAAAGAAATTCTAAATTCTGAAATATTATAACATGCATCCTTATCACACACAGTTCAGTCATCGGATAGTCTGTTCATATTGTATAATTTTGTGCAGTGTGAAACTTGGTGCGAAATACTAAGACAAGTCGACTTGTTGCGAGTCGACTTGTTGCAAAATAGCTACACAAGTCGATTTCAATGAAGTCGACTTGCCCCAAAGTTGACTTTTGATAAGACGACTTGTTGGGAAATACTCTTACAAGTCGACTTGTGATTAGTCGACGTGTCGCAAAATGACTGCACAAGTCGGCATTTTACAAGTCGACTTGTTGCGAAATAACTGCGAAGGTCGACTTGTGGAAAGTCGACTTTTTAATCGATAACGAAAAGTCGACGTGACGAAAGTCGACTTGCAAACAAGTCGAGGTGTGGAAAGTCGACTTGTTGCGAGAAAACACAACAAGTAAACCTTTGGTATGTCGACTTGTTGAAATATAAAGCGTCAAGTCGACAAGAACAAGTCGACTTGCCTCAAAGAAACGGGACAAGTCGCCATGTTGTCAAGTCGATAAGTCGCGAGTCGTCTCACCAACTCGTGACCCTAATGCGTTTCCGTATATCTACATATAAGGTGAAAGTCAACTTGCGTATGTCATCATACCGCAATAAAAAGACGATATGTCGACATAAATTAAGCCAACAAATTCGATAAATTATGTCGACATTTTGACTTAACAATGACGATATGTGAATGGCACTCAGGCGCTTCCGTAGAATTCCGATTAAGTATCTCGAAATTTCGACTTAGTAACTCGAAATTTCGAGATAGCATACTATCACGAAATTTCGGCTTCATATCTCGACATCTCACCAAGAAAAACATTTCTCGTCATGGCTCCTAGACGCTTCCGTAATTCCGTACTCTACTCGGCCAAGTCATCAATTGAACGAAAGTTTTGAAAATAGAGGCTCATTTTATGTAAACAGATGCATTCATATATCGAAGTTACAGGAAAGTCAAAGAATATTTGAGAATGACATCTAAACATAATATAGACATCAGGAACCAATCACTCGACATCCTGATTTGTTGACTATTGGTAAATTTATTAACTATTACCACCGACCCCCAAACACTCACTTGACCCCTCATAAACATCGATATTCATCGATTATGCATCAAGTATTTACATGTCTCTGTGGTTCGAACCCACCTGATCTGGACGATTTGAGCTGTACCCCGCACTGTTCTGTTAGGTAACACAGTCATTTCTTATAAGGAATCTCTATGTGTATGGTCTATTATTTATGAATTATAAAATACATATGAAATAAATCAATTTTAGGCAATCTGAGAGAGACTTAAATATTTGGAGAAAAAATCCCACAAAAAAACGCAATATCATTTTGAATTTACCCATGATGCGCTGTCATGGGGTCATGCAAATAGGCTCCAAATGAAACACAATATTTACTATGAACATTTGAAGTTTCACCCTCTATGTCAGCTACAGTAAAATTCATTGGGAGAAAGGGGCGGGGGTAAATAAAACAATGTTAAGTTTCACGGTGGCTCATAGGGGAAATTGGTTATTTTTTTTAGTTCCCTTGTTTTTCTTTATATCTACCCCCGTTTTCCAGTTAAACTCGCAAACTTCAAAAATCGTAAAAAAACAGAAAATTCATTTGATTATGTGGAAAATCAAGGAAACAAAACAAATGTCCCATATGGGTCACTGTAGTGTTGTCCTCTAATGTAGAAATCCACGTTCTGTGTTAAAATTATGGCTGGTTGGCTGTTAACTCAGAAACTCTAGCTGTGCATAGGTGAGCGCGCGGGGGGGCAAAATTTTCCTATCACAACAACAATTAATCAATACAAAGTAAATTAAATCTCTCCAGCCGATGTTTTCGGGCTAGTTGACTTTTAGAAAAAAAAGTCCTGTGCCATATATATTTTGGTTGTTCTCAAGGTGTGAAGTCCTTTTGGGTCGCGAATAGTTTTCTTCCGCGTCCCAGATCAGTTCAGCTTTTCGTATTAACCCACAGGTGAGAATTGTTTACGTTCAAGGTCACGGCTACTACCACCCAGAGAACACGGCGTAAAAACCTGATGACACACTTTTTTGTGATCGTCTCTTTATGGATTTCTTATAATGTTACCTGTGTTGTACATGTATTCTAATTTGGAACGGATCATCGACATGTTGATTGGACATACCTTGATACGAACAAGGGGAAAGGATAGAATCAATTAGAACCGGTAAGAAATTCAAACAGATTCACCCGCTCTGGGTTTGCTTTGAACAGCCGAGTTCACAGGTAGAGCGTTTTATGGCCGTAATAGTTTAATGCACATGTATGAGGCTCTGGTGTGGGGTGTCCGTATAGTTCTCTTTTCCCCTAAATTTCTTTATTCATTCCAGTTAATACATCGAATTAAATGTTCATATCATAGATGCTATGTAATAGTTTAATGTACATGTATGAGGCTCTGGTGTGGGGTGTCCGTATAGTTCTCTTTCCCCCTAAATTTCTTTATTCATTCCAGTTAATTTATCGAATTAAATGTTCATATCATAGATGCTATGTAATAGTTTCATGAACATGTATGAGGCTCTGGTGTGGGGTGTCCGAATAGTTCTCTTTCCCTCTAAATTTGTTTATTCATTCCAGTTAATTTATCAAATTAAATGTTCATATCATAGATGCTATTTGATACTCATATATGTGTGATGGTAATTACAACTCTAACAATATTTTATATGTTCAGATAATTCTTCAGCGCGAGCATATGTCATTGCTCATTTTGACCAATCAACACACGAGTGCAGCCAAGTTCTGCTCCAGTGAACCGTAAAAAAGATAAATAAATAAAATAAAAATCATATTTTGGCTAATTTTGTACATTATTTTAGTCAATGAGACTGCCAATCAGGCTTAGGGGGGGGGGGGGGGGGTTTTTACCCGAAAATCCGATTAATCAAATTTTCCCACCCCTTGTCAGTCTTTTTGGTGATCTATTCCCAATGGCTTGGAGTATGGTCACGGAAATTGATCCACTTGTTAATCTAGAAATGAGAAAGAAATTAAAAGAAGAAAAACGAAAAAAACCAAAAGGAACAATCTCAAATGCAGCGTCAAATTGAGCTACAAGTGTCGAATAATCGTACTGGACCATTATTTTCTCCATGTAACAGTTGAAAATATAAAGCAAATCAGTTTCAATATTAATTTTTCATTTCATATTACTTTATTCTTCAGGTGAATTTGACTTCATATTGGCCTAACGCAGATCATACAAACTGCAGTATACTTATGTGTGGTAGCCATATGGATTCGGTATATGAGAACTTTTTCGTAGGAGTATTTTAACTAAATATGCTGACTATATGAAGCCCTCTATGCAAAAAACAAATAGCACAATCCTTTTATAAAAACGTTATGATAACGATGTGTTTTCTTGTATTACATCAATTCGATTGAATATTCCATCCGTTAGATTGAAAATTTCAATCTACATGTAGTACATTGAATTTTCTGTCTGAAGTAGATTCATTTTATCGTTTTCAATCTTAGATTGAATAGTTTCGATCCAAGAAAGATTGATCAGTAATTTCAATCTGGTAGATTGAATTTCAGTCTAATTATTCTACAGAGATCCAACGCACTACCGCTACACAGTGATGACGTCTTCAAGCTATAATCGTTCATGTTATGTTGACATTACAGACATTACAGTAACTTGCAAATATTTTAGAGTGAACAGTTATTACGGATGACGAATATTGAAATTAAGAAGTTACCAATATTAAATTTTCTATAATTTCGTTTTCAGCTTCTAAAACAACACTGGAACACATGCTGTTGAAGCCTTTAGGAAAGATTAAGTTAAAGTTAACAAAACGTCTGCGGGTAAATGTTTACATAACGTTCGTTTTAGCTAGTCTATATATCATCTATACGTTGAACAGAAAATATTGTATGAATAACGTCTGACAAATCTTTATCGTATGTCATAACATTTTGAAAATATTTATTTGAATTACTAGAGTTTAACGATATTATTATAAAATGTTACTAACGTGTTCGAAAATGTTTTATCCAATATTTCAATGACACTTTTTGAATGTTTTGCGTGAAAAATTATTGAATATATTCTTAAAACATGTACTGTCACCTTGAATGTTTCGCAAAACATGCTTAGTCATAATTACTCAACTTTTTTACTATTTCATAACGTTTTTGGGATTATTTTTAAAAAGACTGATTTTTTTCTGTAATATTTTATCAATATATTATTTTAAAATATTGCTCATATCAAAAGGAAAACCGTTCCAAAATGCGACGGAAATCTTTGTGTTAGCTTGACATATTGGTCGAGTGTTATTATGGTATTTGTCTGCTTCAATTAAATGTCAGTTATATATAACACTCCGTTCTTGAAGGAATTCTGATATTGCTTGCCTCATTTAGTTTGGATTATTTAACCTCTCCATATAGACCAGACAGGGATGAGAATGTTCTGATTACAACACATATAAGGGAAGTGGGAAGAGGTGCCGACATACTGACAGAGCCACATGACTTCACATTATAGTCTTCCGGTTAACCTATTCTAAAGCACATACCAAGAATGACTGAATTCAATTTATATAATTTAATATATTTTCCTCCATTTTTTTTTTAGGTGCCTCGAGAAAATTTAATCGGATAATACATTCTCAAAGGAAGCATGTCCGAGAAAGCGGAAGAAGCGGGGGATGTAATTGATGATGCGCGAGTGATGGAGGACCAACCGGCCACTATTGACCATCAGTCCGTGCAGGTGGCCGTCAATACCAGCCGGCCGAAATCTTACTCAAAGGCAACGAAAACAGCGCTTGACCACTCTGTGGTCAGCAGTGTACAGCCTAACGGGACGCCGATCAAAACGAACGCTATCCACTTCGACAGTATGACGTCATCAGTAGTCTTCCAAGATCCCGAACGCCCCTCGATGGCCATAGTCGCTCCAAAACCCGACCCTTCTCACAAACCCAAAGACTTCGTCATGTTTTCCTGTTTTGTCATATTGTGCTGTAATTTCATATTTGGATTTTTGGGATACAACTATGGAGGTTAGTATCAGCTGCTCTATTATGAAATTGAAGTTTATCGCTTTTAAAAACTCAGCTTTGAACATGAGCAGTGTGACTAACGTCACAGGACCTACGAAGTAGGGTTTGATATGATTTAAGTGTGTACCAATATCAACGGTTCGTAGGAATACGGGAGACGGTCAAGAGATGACTTGGGGGCCCTCTATCTACAAATACGGGAGACGGTCGAGAGATGATTTGAGGCCCTCTACCTAGAAATAACCTGAAATCCTCTCAAAATCTCGAGGTTTATTGGTCACCTAAGTAGGTCAGCTCAGAACTTGCTGGTAACAGTCCCCTAATGCACGTTGGTGCCAAAAATCAAGGTTCTAATGTCAACGGTTCTCCTTATTTTGCCGACGAAAGGATTCGGATGGACTGACTGGCTCATTACCGGACAATGGACTGACTGACTGACTGACTCATTACCGGACAATTTGCAAATGAGAGCCTACTTCATAGGAATATTGAATATTTATCTTGTTCTTATGTCATCAGTTTCCTCATCATATATATCTCCAGTGGGGAATATTCTTCTCGTGCAATTATATAAGTTATCAACAAATTATAATATTTAGCTGCATTACCAGTAACGATCAAATAACTTGAATTTTACTTCTATTTTTATTTTTTTCAAAAACATGTAGCCTGTTTCTATGACAACCTGTTTCTTCGACAACCTTGTACATGATTAATAATGTCAGTATTTATCACCTTGATCATCTTTTCTCGTTTTATTTCAGTGAAATCTAATCACGCCTGGCAGTTAGGTGATATAGACCAAGCAAGAAAGCGAGCTAAGACTGCGCTTATGTTTGACGTTGTCGGTATACTGTGTGGCTTGGCGACGTATGTGTTAGCGTTCACTCTGTACTTTGCCTGCCAGCCTTGTAACCCATACAGTCTAACCCATGACACCTAACCTCAACCAAACAGCGCTGGATGGACATTTGGGAGTGAGTTTGTTTACTGTGGTGCGTCAGTATTCAGCATATTACAACGCAAGTTTACCTGATCTTAATAAATCAAAATCATGTAAGCGCTCTCCCGTTGCGTATGTCGCGATAGGATGTTGGGTTTCCATATTACAGATCGAGTCCGGTGACCTCGGAAGACTGACCAATCATGTAGAGCTGCTTCAGGTTGCGGCTGGTCCGTTCAGAACACTGCTCAAGAGATTCACTGGATGCGATGATTGACACAAGAAGATATAGAACATTAACAGATGTATAGAATTTACGAATATACAATGATTAATTTATTAAAGATGTACTCAGCCTCAAATCTGAATTGTCATCAAGTTTTCTCAAACTCCGTGAGAGTTGCATATGTTACAGCAGGTAAGAATGAAGTATGTTTGACCACATCCAACTCAACGGTGTATATTGAACTTGTCGAATATGAACACCATGATGGTTCAGCTTTCTTCGATGCTGCAAACAGCGCAGTTGTGATTTGAAAACAATTCTCCAATTTTGAGCCTGATTACATCTTTAATGTTAAAGATTACCAGAACAAGGTTTATTTGCTACGCGAGAAACGATCAACAGTGCAAGGGTATTTTACTATAATATTACATTGTATTTTTAACGATATATTTTTGTATGATGGTGATATATGAATGTAGCAAATTAATCAGTTTTCCGGAGAGCATCACAATACATTTAAAAGGATATATATTATATATATTTGTAATTATATAGCATTATTTACAGTATTTTATATATTATGTACCTTGTGAAATCCGAAATACCGAGGAGATTGCGTACTTGTATTGACGTATATGCATAAGTAATTGGATAAATATGTAAATATGAGGTATACATCTCACATTGTGTATATAGGCTCTGCTAATGCTTTATTTGTTAAGGTTATACTTATTGTTTGGTTTTATAAGATATATATATATATGCTATCTCTAAACGGACATGACCATGTTTTCTACTGTATTTTACGGTCACTGATCTGTTGGGCATATTGTTCAATTATAGGGTACGTCACCGACATGTTATGGCGCCACTGATCTCTTTACTACGCTACTGAGCTGTCTGATATATTAAGAACATACGTCATTGATCTGTTAAGGTTACTGTATCGGATCGAAGCTTCAAAATCTCGATTTTTTTTGTCTTTTACCACAGTCAAACCTACAAGTTCAGGGAATAAGAAATTATGAAAATTAGGTCATTGTAGTAAAAAAACATGACTTTTTGAAACTCAAGCCATTCGTGGTGCAGTAGTACTGATCGGTTTTTGACCATTTTCTCAGTTTAGTTTTTCGCCAAAAAGAGGTTTTCCCATTCCAATTTCTCTCTTGTTATTTGATGTACAAACATGAACTTTGGACACAATATTTCCATGTAGATATTCAAAAGATTGCCTCAAATTGTATAAGTTCGGGCCTGTTCATGAATTATTTATGATTTAGTGGATAGGGGTCGAGTTTTTGTTGATTTTTTCAATCTTTCAACTTTGCACGATGATAAAATAACTTCTAGGCCCTAACTAAAGAAAAATGGAGCAACATATTTTTATTCAAATACGTACACGTACGCAACTGGGACCCGATACAGTAACCTTAAGTACATTACCGAACTGTTGGCCGATAGCGGGTGCACTGAACACTAGGGTTCGCCATCGAGCTGTCAAGTAGGTATGCGAACTCATGTCTACGTTACTGAGCTGTTTGATATATTACTGAGTATTAGGGTACGTCACCGATCTGTTGCGCACATTACTGAACTGAGCTAATTTGCTATATAGACCAATGAACTGTTTGATGTATTACTTTACTGAAGAATACGTTACTCATAGCCCAGATACCGATCTGAACTCCTTACTACGCTACTGATCTGTTTGCTATATTAATAAGCTGTGTGATACGTCACTGATCTGTTATGTACGTTACCGATCTCTCTGCTACAGTGTGTCCGATGTACTACTGAACCCTAGGGTACGCTATCGTTATATGTCAAGTACATTTAATTTTTGAACGCAATAATGTCTGACATATATTGTAGGACATGTGACAGATCTTCTCGGTACGTGACTGAACTCTTTACTGAGCTCTGACATTTTCGTGAAATGTAGGGTACGTCACTCATCTTAAATAAGTTACTGGACCCTTTGCTGAGTTGCATAACTGTCTTATATATTCCTGATCTGTGCGGAACGCAACTGATTTGTTCAGTACGTTACTGAAATCTTTGCTACGTTAGTTAGCGATCTGTTATATTGCTGACGTCACCCGATCTGTTACGTACGTTCCTGAAGTCTTTGCTACGTTAGACTAATGAGCTGTTTGATATATTAATTAACTGTGGGATACGTTACCCATCCATAGAGTCCAGTCATGAAACTTGGATGAAATGTCGACAACCGTTGATGCAATTCTTTCTTTAGATCACTACCCTGCAAGTTGGTATAGTATCAGTAGTGAAACTCCGGTCCACAAGATATTGAATTGGATATCTATCCCTGGTGTATCTTCTGATAGCGTAATAGCAGAAGCAAATGAAATAGAATTCCGAATTCTTACATTAGACTAGCTAGAATGCATTGACCACCACCTCCCTGCTTATAATACATGATGTGATAGTCCCGCCTCCCTGCGTATAATACATGATGTGATGGCCCCGCCTCCCTGCTTATAATACATGATGTGATGACCCCGCCTCCCTGCTTATAATACATGATGTGATAGCCCCGCCTCCCTGCTTATAATACATGATGTGATGGCCACCGCCTCCCTGCTTATAATACATGATGTGATGGCCCCGTCTCCCTGCTTATAATACATGATGTGATGGCCCCGCCTCCCTGCTTATAATACATGATGTGATGGCCCGCCTCCCTGCTTAGAATACATGATGTGATGGCCACCGCCTCTCTGCTTAGAATACATGAGGTGATGGCCCTGCCTCCCTGCTGATAATACACGATGTGATGGCCACCGCCTTTCAGTTTAGAGTGCATGATGTGATGACCCCGCCTCCCTGCTTATAATACATGATGTGATGGCCTCGCCTCCCTGCTTAGAATACATGATGTGATGGCCACCGCCTCCCTGCTTATAATACATGATGTGATGGCCACCGCCTCCCTGCATAGAATACATGATGTGATGGCCCTGCTGATAATACATGATGTGATGGCCACCGCCTTCCAGTTTGGAGTGCATGATGTGATGGCCCCGCCTCCCTGCTTATAATACATGATGTGATGGCCTCGCCTCCCTGCTTAGAATACATGATGTGATGGCCACCGCCTCCCTGCTTATAATACATGCTGTGATGGCCACCGCCTCCCTGCATAGAATACATGATGTGATGGCCCCGCCTCCCTGCTTAGAATACATGATGTGATGGCCCCGCCTCCCTGCTTATAATACATGATGTGATGGCCACCGCCTCCCTGCATAGAATACATGATGTGATGGCCCCGCCTCCCTGCTTAGAATACATGATGTGATGGCCCCGCCTCCCTGCTTATAATACATGTGATGGCCCCGCCTCCCTGCTTAGAATACATGATGTGATGGCCCCGCCTCCCTGCTTATAATACATGATGTAATGGCCACGCCTCCCTGCTTAGAATACATGATGTGATGGCCCCGCCTCCCTGCTTAAGAGTACATGATGTGATGGCCCCGCCTCCCTGCTTATAATACATGATGTGATGGTCTCGCCTCCCTGCTTAGAATACATGATGTGATGGCCCCGCCTCCCTGCTTAGAATACATGATGTGATGGCCCCGCCTCCCTGCTTATCATACAAGGTGGACGTAAATCGCGAAGTAAGATTGGCGTGCGTCGTGTCGGAACAAAAATCGCGAGTTCCATCACGGGAGATGAGCTGATCCTGGAATCAGTTACTTGCCGAATGGCGGTGGTTCTCTCCGGGTACTCCGGCTTCCTTCACCAACCAAACTGACTGTCATCATATGAGTGAAACAAACTTGAGTGTGACATTAAGCCAAATTCCCTCCCTCCCTCTTCCGCGTGGCGCCTTTGCACTTCGTCTTGCGTGCGTAGGAACTGTGCAGGTGTCCGATGGTGTAGGCATATTGACGAGTGCCAGATCCGTCTAGCTAGTCCAATCTAATTGATAAACACTTCTAATTCATTTGTTTCTGGTAATAGGGTTCTCTACCGTAATTGCCATACATACTGCACAATGACACGAAACGCTAACGTCTTTTTTTTCACCCATTGCACGAAACCACTCGGATTGGCTCAGTTGGACATTCTTGAGAGAATAATGAAGAGCTGGCTCGTACAGTTTCACTCTGCTCTGTCTTTTAGCCTATGACAATATTTTGAACTGGTGATAGATGGCATATTTTCATGTAATATTTGCCAAATTGTACATCGTTCACTTTCTTTGAATACTGGGAAAATATAGTGCATATGTAAAAACTTATGCCAGTGATCACCAGTTCAAAACAGTACTGGGTTGAAAGATAAGATAAAGTGAAATTATACGATCAAGTAGCTGATCAGCTGAATTCACGAGTTAGTGCACAGATAGGCTATCCTTTGTTCTCCCAAACCGTATTTTAGCGAAACGTGCAGTGTTATTAAATCTACAGTGGCAAATCCACACCTTAACTCTCAGTGAAAATTTTTACAGATATGTATTTGAAAATGATTCAATTTAAATTATTGCGGTTAAAGATTCGATGGACAAACGTTTTTGTTTCAATTACTTGGAGTATAATTCAGTAAATGCTATTGAAGTGTATGCTACGTTTATACAGGAGAATCTCCTTTCCGTGTGATGGTTTTAAGGCTGACTTTGCAGAAGCAAATCCTTCCCATAAAACATCCACAATTTCCAAAATATGCTGCAGGTAGCACCTTCACAGGAAGCACCTTTTGCTCAAACACCACTTCCTGTATGCAATTAATATTGCAATTTTTTTTTCGAGGCTTTTTCAATAAAAATGTAAAACGCTTTCTTACCGTCACACAGAAAGGCCCTTTTCTAAGTATACGTCACATATCCTTTGTTCCCTGATGCTTAATTGATTGTTTATTTTGTCTTACATATATGAGTTTGAAAAACACAAATTCCCTTTGTATTAAGGTCGCGTTGATTATGCAAAACTTCTCAATTCAACTGACATCATACGTTGTCTTCCGTCCTACAAAATAAAATGCATTCCCATATTGACAACACAACAACCATTCCATGGATATGAAATAAATTGTTTCTCATAACTTTGGCGTTTGCGTTTGTGTGTTGTTGTTGTTGTAGTTTGTTTTTTTTGTTTTGTTTTGTTTTTTTACTCCCAGAAATTTCAGATATTAATCCTGGTGAAACATCCACAATCCATGTTTAGGGACTTCGACTCGAAATTCTGGACGCTCTCATGAATTTCTTAATGATTCACTCTATTGGTCTCCCCGAATTTGAGTGAGAAACAGCCTGAAAATCGGAGAAAGAAAACAAATCTTGTAATCAAGAGCGAAAGTCTTTGGCTTTAAAATATGTGTCCCTTGCAATGGCGACGGATATTAATTCTGTGAGATAATTTACACTATATAATAGCGGGTGGTCGGGTGGGTTCAGATGTCTAGCACTGTAATATCACTTGTCTTTATTGCACCATGTAAGCGTCCTGTCTGTGTCTTGTGCGCTGTCTTCAGTGTTTTATAAGGTGGATGGAGGGAGTCTGGTTCCATGTTGGTTCGTCGTGATATAGCTGAAATATTGTTCAAAGCGACGTTAAATTCTATTCACTCACTCACTATATAATATCTGCATCGACTGAGAAACGAAAAAAAAAAATGAGCCAAACAGTTCTTGTCGGAGATAAAAAAAAATATTTGAATTCCCCGCTTGCAAATTGGGTGGTCAGTGTTACTACTTAAATGTAGTGTACCGAGAGGTTAGAGCTAGGTGTTCATGCTTTGCAAGTTTATGGATCAACGGAAAACTATTCCCCCAATGTCCGAGTTTGTAGCCTCAGTATCTCAGATATACTGGCTGCATTTCCCATCTCTCGCGTATGCAACATCTGCATACGTGAGAGATGGGAAATGCAGCCAGTATATCTTGTAAAAGAATTAACAAGTTTTATGCTAAATTATTACACAAGACCACATGGTAAAGCGTCTTGTTTTAAGCTGTGACATGCTGAACCTCCGTTTAGAAGTGGACTATGCTGATTTGCCGAGAGCCATGAGGGCAGAAGTTGCACGCCGCGCATTAACCACCAGTGCAATCATAGGGTAGGCCTAAATCTGACTGCAGGACGACTGCAATCTGGTAGCATGAGAATGCGGAAACCCGACATCAGTATTATCAGTACTAAATTTAATAATGTGCTGTACACAAAACTGGCTCTGTAACCAGAAAGCAGATGATTGAAATAATACCTTACTTGTTGACTACATGGAATGTGACAAACGTTAAAGATAACACATCTCCCTAAAAACTTCTTTGTTAGCCTAGTCTCCTCATGAAATGAAATAATAACAAACAAGGGGGCCGACCATTCCTCCGCCTACCCCCCAACCCAGATATATATTTGTGGACGGATATCTATCGCGATGTAATGTTAGTTTGCAGAGGTCGCGCATATTCTCCCTGTAATCAACAGATTCCTCCACATCTTAATGCGGACTGCTTCATGGAAACCAACAAGAGTTCGTAACAACGTTTGCTGTTATATCAATGGCAGTTCCTCGGGCATAAACGTGATCATTGATTGCCCCATTTTCTGTAGTTGAATGCAACCAATTCTCTGAATTTCCATCATCTTCTGCACGGAGGACCATACAAGAATATTTACGTTGAAATCACCAATAACTATGTTCCGACCTGGCCACTGATTCGTCGAACAGAAGTAGCAAGTACTCTCTGAACACATCAGGAGAACAGGACTGGGTTTATAACAAAACCTGTCACTTTCGGGTCTTTGGCACAAAATGTCATGCACTCCAGATTTGAGACTGGCATGCAGCAGCTCCCAACATCTATTTGCTTTGAAATAAACTCCAGCGCCACCATGAGATTGCTGATCTCGGCTTGTTCCATAATGTGAACTCCTTTAACTTGGGTTCTGCTTGAGGATCCATGTCGGACAACCAGGTTTCAGCCAAAGAAATAGTCAGATTCGAAAAATCTGCAATCACAGCTGATGTCTTGGATGTGGGATTTAAGACCCTCTATATTATGCATGATAAATGTACACGCACAATGCACACCTGAGTCTTCTGATAAACAAAGGAATAGCGGCATGTTTGACATTGCATTCTTCAGAAATCCCCAATGATGAGTGCGTCGAGTGATGTAACCCGACTCGACGCCACATATGCTTGTCCTGGTGTATTTGATTTTTTCAATGAAACAACAGAATGTTTCAATTTCAAGCCTTACACTGGCATTGAATAAGCCCGCACTAGCCTCATGGAAATTGTAGCCTGATTTGACCATTGTCAAATTCTTTGTCTTCCCGTTGTTCAACCTCCCCAAACATTATTGCAGAAACTTATAAAACAGAGCTATACCACCAAGCGCCTCCATTCCATTTTCCTCAAATTTGACGAAACATATCGCATGATGATAGCAAACTACGAGCATAACGTGCATACAGACGTATGAATCCATGTGCTTCAAGAACATCATGGTGTTTATATGAACAGTCACAATCAAAAGCGTGACTGAGATACATCATTCACCAGATAACGACTTTACAACGAAAATCATATGGATTAACAAAACTGATCAGCGATACGGATTTGATATTTTTGGGACATCATGATCCCTTGCCGGCATCATTGAAAACTGTTGCTATAGCTTCTCTCTTGCAGGAGACTAGCCTATGTTTGTGTATACTATGATTATTGTTTGTTTTTTTTAATTTGGTGCTAATGCTGTTATATAGAATAGGTCTTTGGATTATGGACGCGGAAATTTTTTAATGGACGACGGTTGAATATTGAATAACTGATTAAACTCTTGTATGTCGAGAGGTGCGCTGTTTTTGTGGTAACGTTGATGGAGGAGCTTTCTTTTTCAGAAGTTTTTGGCTAACCTTCTCATTATCAAACACAACATAAACAATGGAAGGAATGTTTTTCCCGATTTGGAAAGATATGTGGCTGCCGTTTACGAGTCCATCAGACATGCCTATATGTTTGGTCTGAAGCGCACGTGCATCAATCGCCAGTGTCACTGTTCTTGCCAACGTCGTATTGGATACTGCCATGATATCCTTTTCTCTAGTTTGCTAGTCTCCTGAAGATATCCGGAGCTTCTATACATTACAAGCGTCTGGTCAGCCATTCATAATGCAGCCGTCGTCTTTTAAAGAATATCCGCGTCCATAATCCAAAGACCTATTCCATATTCCATATAACAGCTTTAGCACCAAATTCAAAAAGACAATCATAGGATACATAAACATAGGCTTGTTTCCTGCAAGAGAGAAGCGGTCAACAGTTTTCAATGATGCCGGCAAGACATCATGATGTTCCAAAAATATCAAATCCGTATCGCTAATCAGTATTCTTAATCCATATGATATTCGTTGTAAAGTCATCTAGAGAATGATGTATCTCAGTCATGCTTTGATTGCGACTTTTCATATGAGCACCATGGTACTCTTGATTTACATGGGTATATGTGATCATAGAAGATTTGATCATATATAAGATTTGATCACGATGAATGAAGTCTGGTGAAGTTATAGTAATCAACTTAAGTATTTATAGAGAACCTGTGCATTGCAGTAGCGCACCAGTGTCACAGTTCTTGAGTGTGGTAAAATCGTTTCTGTCAAATGGTTACGATTCTTTCTGATTTAGAAAACGTTGCATCATTCTGCCTCATTATGACAGTCGATTCAGTCATACAGAACGATCATTCAACACAAGTTAAGCTTTGTGTTCCTCAGCAAACAACGATGTCGCTTTCACAGTTGGCAGTTGGTAAAAAGTACCAACAGCAATTACAGATTAAACGCAACATTAAAAAGGAGACTCGTCAAAAGATGGAGCAGCCTTCTCATTTTTCTTGATCTGTTGTGATCTCGCATCAGCATAAGCACATAGCTTTCCGTCTACCTTGGAAATTTAATCAATTATAAGAATTTACGGATCGCCATGTCTTCATCTTGTCATCGCCCAATCACTGGTGTGGTGGTGTCACATTTACCAATTAAGAACGTGATATTTAACGTTGCAGCTCCAATGTTAAATGCGGCAACACCTGTTGGTGCTGTGAACAAAACCGAAGTATCATCATGATTTCGTGCTGCATGTGCATGAATTCGTGTGGCGCCATAATATATCGTGTTGATTAGGTGACATTTCCTGTTCCAGCTATACCACTGATGAACAGGTGAAATAGTTCCGATGCTTGCCCCTATTCCGCTTCAGTCTCAGGGGAAACTTGTGTCTTCCAAAGTACCACATGTGTGAAAAAATTACTGTGCACCGTCAAGGATATCGGCCTCTTTTTTTAAATAACACTCGATTCTCTCATCTGAAGCTTTTACAAGTTCCAAATCTTTATATCCACATTTCACATTTCGGTAGAAATCTTCCTTAGATTCAAAGGTTGGATGTTTCAATTGGGCAACAAATGTGTAGCGCACGAACAGCTGCAACTCGGAAATGCATCAGATAACTCCTATGGAGTATGGCGATTTCTCATTATGAGACTCATTACCATGAAGTGTCCAGTTTTCGTAATGGTGACTTTCTCCGCAACATGGCGTCCATATTCACTACAATGCCGGTGTACTGACAAGAATTCATATGATGGTTTGTGCTCCCAAAGAATCACACGAACTAAAGTGCTTCTTAAATTTTGTGGTGTTCCTCTATCTTAGACACGCGTTTGTGGAGGTTCATTATGGACAAATTTTAGGACAAACGCACTCTAGAACCGACTCAAACGGAATACCGAAGTTTCCAAACTGTCACGGTAAGGATATTTGCCCCTGTCCGCCAGGGGACGTTTTGAGTCACGAGGACAAAATCCCATAAAATGTACAAACTGTACCAGGCATTCATTTCTTTCTGCTTTGCGCCTCTCCATTTAGCGCTGTAAGAGTCTCACGGACTGTGCCGGAGATGACCCGAGGTCATCTGTTGCCACAGTAAATGAATATGGCGACCGTCTAACTGGGCGAATTGATATCAGTCGCTACTCACCGATATATATCTCCGCAACATATAGTTCTATGGTAATTTGTCAAAAAGCTGCCTTCAAACTGTGTGAAACTGGCGTTTTGAAATACACTGAATAACTGTTTAGTGTATTTCGAGGTAAATATACATTTTGCGATCAGTAAAACAGTCAGATAGAACAGTTCTTGGTTTTTACAGGAATCCTGTGGAAAATGGCGAGACCCCTACAGGGGTAAATGCAGCGTAGCGCAAAGCACCCTGGGAGAGGATGTAAAATGTAGTGTGGTATTGTGACGTCACGTTACAACCGTGATAACCATGCGAGGAATTTGTGTTCGTCAATATTATACTATAGTCCGTACTCTATCAAATTCCGTCGCCTCTAACTCTGCAATATTAGGGAAGTAATTTTGATAAAAGAACAGTTCTCAATGATTGGTGTCTTACGACACGATCGTGATGTTGTCTTTCTCGCACCAATGGTAGCGTTCACATCTTCTCTCTTGCAAAAAACGACATTATAGGAATTCTGAGGAACCAGACAAAAATATACTGCTATCCTCATGATCGTGGTTCTTAATTAATAATTTATGATAATTACTTCGTACCAAATGCCAAACTCCCAGATGGATTAATCTCTCCATATTTCTTGTCTATTAATCACTGCTTGATGTCGCCTGTTTATGTAGACCTGGACCAGGACACGATCTTATGAACGTAAATTTACTAGCCCAATCTTCTTTATCAAGCATAATCAACATAAAGATATTTGATATCACCCTGCTATAGACGCATATGACTTTCTGATTTCGTGTTAAAAACGGTGTTTATTTAAAAAAAAAAAATAAAAAAATCTACTGTTAGCCGTCAAAAAGCAGAAGTATTTTTTGATAATTAATCACGGGCTCATTTAGATCTACTGTTGTTTGGAAAACTTGCTTAGACTAGGCTGCGGTGAATTAGACCCAGTAGTGCTGCCTAATACTATACAAGAAAACTTATTGATGCAAATGCATCAATGCCGGCGGAAACGTTTGTAGCTTATAATCTGCGTACTACAAGCCGATTACGTGTGCAACTGGTGAATACAGGTCACGATGCACCATTATGGTTAAAAAAAACGTCGATTTGTTTGTTTTCATTAAAGGTTTGACTAATGTAGTTCGCGCAATGACCCATCTGGAAAGTGTGGGGTTAGCCGGAAGTTAAGTGCTTGCTGGCAAATTGTGCACATGAACCGCATGTCCAACTAGGACTTTGAAAGTAATGTTCTCTGGTTGACGTATTAAGTCACTTCATATAGCCTGATGTAAGAGTTCGCGCTGTGGCATTATATGGGACCCATCACCAAGCCACTATTTCTTTATTGATGTGTGTCATTGTAAATTAAGCCTAGATCGACTTTCTCTACACATCAATCCGATCCGTGTGTTTTACTGTTTCGAGTTTTTAGTAACTCGAAGTTCAATCTCAAACATTTCGCTGCAGACGTACAGGTGAATAACACGATCATGTATGGTCATCGATTTGGTCTCTCAGTCATAATAAAATAGTACTAAAGGACATTTATTCGATGAATTCAGTATAACAGAATTAATATTAATGTGTTAACCACGAACTGGTGATAAAATCCTGTCGTTTTACGATATGAAACTAGTTGGATCACTCACGGCACGTCTGTGAAGTATGGCTCGAGAAAACGCCTGTTACTCGTCCAATACCAAGATGGCCGCTCCCATGTTTACTGAATTCAGATATCCGGCGGCGCTGCGCCGCCGGAAATAATTTGGAAAACACTTCTGGTAATCTCGTCAGTTTTAGGCTGCTCTTCGCGCCGTGGTTTGTCAGAACAGCTGTGTTTGAAGAATGGTAAAAGGTGTTCTTGCGGCCAAAGATGACTGGCGTATGGCAAAGCTATAAACGAAGAGTCCGTAGCTTTGTATGTAAAGGAGATGGTACGATAAGGCGGGATTTTGGCCTATACGTGGTGTGGTTGAAATCGAAAAAATAAAATGCCCTCAAAATTATTGTGTTCTAATGTGACGACAAGAGAAAATATATGTACACACACAATATGTAAAAGTTCTAGCTCGATTGCGTTATCAGTGTTGTCATGAAATTGAAATCCGCAGCAAGTGCTATTTCGTGAAAAAAGGGTCTAAATCGAGTCATTTAAAGACACATTTAGACACGAAGGACCCCTTGGACCGAAAAGATTTTTCAGCAGTGGAGATATAATGCCACCGCACATCACCACGTTAAATGGTGTTTTGGTCCAAGGGGTCCTTCATGTCTAAATGCGCATTTAAATGACTCGAGTTAGACCCATTTCTCACGAAATAGTACATGCTGCGGATTTCAGTTTCATGTCAAAACTACAATCAAAACGCAAACGAGCTAGAACTTTCACATATTGTGTACATATATTTTCTCTTGCCGTTACATTAAAACACAATTATTTATAGGACATTTTATTTTTTCGATTTCAACTGCACCACGTATACGCCAAAATTCCGCCTTATCGTACCATCTCCTTTACCGAATGCCGTATAAGAGGACCTGGATTGATGCTTCGTTTGATTTCGTACGACACCGTTATATATTGATATTCCTGTGTTCAGGGTGCAGATATTACATTTCTCGTCCTGCTCTCGCTGGCCAGGTTCCGGTTTTGCGTTAAAAAAGACCCCAATTAACACTCACATTCGCCCCGTGAAGTCGGCGTTCGTCAGTATTTTCATGTGTTCGCATATTGCACGACATGTAAGTATCTAATTAATATTTACATTTCCGTCGTCTTTTGAACAGAATAAACCCACCAGATCCTGTCCAGTAAGTGGGGTATTATAAGGGATGTCTGCACCCTGAATGGCAAGTTTGATGAACTGCCTTTGTCCGTCGCTTAATTGATGCGAGCAAGACGTGTGATGAGTTCATTAACACTGACAGAAAACACGTTGGCTCTCTTTCACACAGCTTCCGTTCACCCAATTGAATTTGATATGTCAGTGCGACGCCTGCAATCTGGCATCAGTGGAAACTGCACTCGTTAACAGTTTTGTTGCATTCTGCAATGGATTTGCTTTCGATCTTGTCAATATCACATCTTGAACAAAATGTCTGAGGGCGCGAGTCCGAATCGCGCACGGGAATGGCTCATCTAGCACAAATATCTGTGTTTTGTCAAGAATGTGTCATCCTAAAAATTACTGGAGAAAACGTTACCTACTTCCTTTTTGGCACTAGTATAAACAGTATTTTGTTTCTGGTCAGTGCGCCCGTCGTTCAAACTATGCGCGTTAGCAATTGGTATTCGGACACTTTTCACCAAGTTATCTCCCGTGACCAAAGCAAGGTCAATTTCTCTCTAATGTGATGTTAATTGTTAGTTTTTAGTTATTGAAATATTGTTAGTAAATGTTTCCCTTTCGGGACCTGACATACAAAGATTTTACATGTATCACTGTGATAAATCGGGTCTCTTCCAGAATTAAAATGAAAAAAGTCGCATCACTTTTATTATGAAATCACTGAGCCGAAAAACGTTTTTGTCTTATTGTTACTCAGATAACTGCTTCAGATTTCTTACTAAAGTCTGTCCATTTTAATTAGTCGTCTACTTTGGAGCTTGTCAAAAATCAACAGTTAACTCTGCATAATTTTTCTTTTTTGCAGCGTGTAGAACAAACTGAGCTTTACAAAATGACTACGATTTCTCCATGATATCGATAATATATCACGCTTGAAATAACTTTGTAATTTTCTCCATAATTTACACTTTCCGAATAGAGCTATATCGAATTAAGAGACATTCGCCAAAGGTGACAATGGACATATATAACGGCATCGGATGGTATTAACAAAACTAATTGTCATCTATCTAATTTGCATAATAATAGACGATATAATTTGTTCTCTATTAAAATTGGACGGCACACTTTCATTGGAAAATAGCTGGTATATGTAAGAATATACATGTATGAGCCAAGTCTACTGAAGATTTTGAAGTGTTGTGATGAATAAATCAGAAGTCTGTGATGTATTGGACTGTAAAGATATCACCCCTCAATGCATGGAACTTCGGGGATGTCCCCCAATGTCTTCTGTATGAATATTCATGAGAGGCATGCGCGAGATCGAGGCTTGCCATGCCGGACTGGAGCAAGAGCGCAAATACCTTTTTACCTCTCATTTAAGTTCTCTCTAAACCTGTTGAATGTGTATAAAACGTGATGTTAAGTCCTAGAAATGGCTGTTAGCTGTTGAAATAGGGTTAGACAATGAATGTTTCAGATTCGATGCATGATGACATATATCAATATTCCAAAACTGTTCCGGAATAACAAACACACACACAAATATGTTTCAAAAAAAGACCCGCGCCATCGGACCATTTTTTTCGAAGGTCGAAAAGAGCAAAATACCTTATTTGATCTTATGGTCCTACAGAATGAGTGTTCCAGCGAGGTCGATGCTTCTAGCTCGCGAAAATGTATGTATATTGCACCTCTCAATCAGTAAGTCTTTCCCAAATTGGGGCCTGTCACAATACTAACTACTAATTTCCATTTCTGAAAATTAGGAGCTGAATGTATATTCAACAAAGCTTAGACTTCGGCGGTGCAGATGGATGGATATAGATGTATGTAGTATTGGACATTCGAAAAACAACGCAGCAAGTACTAACCATGGAGGGATCTCGATAATTGTCTTCATGTATGTGAATCCTTATCGCAGTCTTCGAAAAGTTTCTGTAAGGGGCGGACTGTAAGGGGTTTAACCTCTGGCAAACTTGTCCTTTTCAAAAACTGGAAGACATCTTCTGGGCTGCCTATAACATCCTCTGGAACAATTTCCGACCGCTGAACGACCACTTTGAAACGACAAAACCTGCGATGAGTGAAAAGTTTCAAAATTTCCTCTCTGATTGCGCAGTTCATCCATCCGTACAAGAGAGGGTTAGCAGCGAAAGACACAAAACCCATCCATTCCGATATGAGTTCTAAAGTGGGCACGAGCTTCATGTCGTAGATAGCTCCGCACAAGTTCACAGTGAAATGCGGACCCCAGAGTAATAGATAGAGTCCCATAAGCAACCCCAGTGTTTTAGCGGCTTTCAGTTGACTTCTCTTACACAATTCACCTTGGTCTACCATTTGAATTTTGTTGCATCCCTCGGTCTTTCTTTCTTCAGCATGCCGTTGTTCGCCGGTCCCTGCAATCGGAATGCACACGGGAAATACCCGCCTGGAAGCCTTCCTTGCCACTTGAAATATCACGCCATACAGTACCGTCAATAAACAACCCGGCGTAAAGAAACAAAGCACAAAACCCACTACGATGTAGATATTTTGGGAACCATTCGTTGGGCAGCAGCTTTCGGTGCCACTCTTGATGTTGTAATTGGTCCATCCCAGAAATGGGAAGGCTGAGAAAGCGGTACTCGTCAGCCAAATTATAGCTATTGGTGCAGCCACTCTCGAAGGTGTCATGTTGCCCTGATAGTGCATGGGTGATCTGATGACGTAGAACCGGTCCCCGGCGATGAGACAAAGACTTAAGATGGACGTAAACGGGAAGAATGATCTCAAAAAGTCATAAATATGGGACATCGTAGTTCCTAATAACCATCCATCCAGGATGAAGGACTGTATGACCATCGGCAGCAAAAGCAGCGTACCGAATAAATCAACTAAACATAAATTAATGACGAACATGTGAGATAGCGATCGCAGTTTGGGCACTTTGACAATGATAATCAGAACCAGCAGATTCCCAACGAGAGCACTTAAAGTGAGAATAATCATTACAGCACCCCCAGCCACCGTGCCTATAGTCAACCGCCCTGGAACCGTATCTCCAGTATTGTTGGTACTGTTACTGTTGTTGAGGGAGCTTAGGACATCCATTTTTGCTATCTTCACTTTGAGTGATTAGACTTTCTATCAGGTTTACTTCTGACACAGTGCTGTTCGCAGGTGCACACCAGCAATGCTTAGACTGTCCACCAATCCAAGTATATCCGGAAGTAGAGCCGATAAATGTGTCAGTGAGATTGGAGTAAAATATAAACGGTCGTGATATATATGTTAGCATCCAATATATCTTACACACGACTACGGTCGTAGTGTAACCCCTGACGATGAAGCTTGTGATGCTTTTGTATATTTTCTTCAAATGATTTTCTGTGGAAGTGGGAAAAGCGTTTGTTTCACATCAGATAGTTATATCATAATTTCCTATGCATGGTATTCGGAGAAAGTAACATAAAAAAACATTCGGAAATCTGACAGAAAAGCTACCCCAGAATGCATTTTTAGAATATGATATCACTGTGACGTCATCACAGAGGCCATCTTGGAGTTCTATACATTTTCTAGTAGAGCTTGATCTTAAGATATATTGTGGAAAGATTTCCCAGCTCAAGGCGCGAGAACAATGTTCAGGGGATTTTATCTATCTAAAATGGAGGTAAAAAGGTCGTTTTTGTTTAAAGGGTATCTTCAGCCTACATGCCCACTCAGCTTTAAACAGTTCCTTGGTGTCATAGAAAATGGTTGCATTAGGTCTTCTCTCTCATTTCGAATCCTGAAATCCAGTATTTTACGAAAGAAAGTCTTCGAACGCCAGTCGCCAATACTATTTAGATAGAAAGAACCTGAACAACCTCCTTAATTTATTTGCCATAGTTTCGCGTTATATTAAGCAGTTCGACGTTTAGCGGGGCTTCCAACACCACTCTTATAATATATAATTGTATTTATCGCCAAATTTTGTAAAATTAGCGCAAAAGACGAGTTTATACAGCTGTCTTCCGGATCGTGGACCACCACTTGCCGCTACATTCATACACATGTATACGTTAAGCAACCAACACTGTTTCACATTATCTGAGATATGATAATCTTTGACGAGACAAACGTTGACAATCGACGATTATCACCATCTTATCTCTGGACAGTTATGCCTATCAGCTTTGTCAAAGACTGAAAAGAGGGTTAGCTGCGAAAAGACACAATATCCATACCCGGTACATATGACGCGCTCGGCGACATTATAGCCTGTCTACCACCGTTTGCTTCGCCGGTGAGCGACAGCAGTTGGCCTACCATCACGCTTCCAAAAATTGACTGCAAAACTTTCGTCTCGATTCGTTGTAACATTCAACAGTTGTTTGGAAAATAAAGCTTAGCTGAAATATTCAACAAATCAAGAGAAAGAAGAAAGTACAAACACTTCTCGAGAAACCAAAGAAGCCTTTGCCTGGAGAAAAACGGAAAACAGGTCAGTTGTGGGAGCCTATCTGGATTAGTCCCTAATTTCATCAAAAGTAGGTCAGCTCAGAACTTGCTACCAAGTAACAGCTGGAAACAGTCCCCTAATGTACGTTCATGCCAAAAATCAAGGTTCTAATGTCAACGGTTGTCCTTCCTTCCTTCCTTCCTCATTACCGGGCAATGGACTGACTGACTGACTCATTACCGGGCAATGGACTGACTGACTGACTCATTACCGGGCAATTTGCAAATGAGAGCCTAGTTCATAGGAATATTGAATATTTATCTTGCTCTTATTTCATCAATTTCCTCATCATATATATCTCCCGTGGGGAATATTCTTCTCGTGCAATTATATAAGTTATCAACAAACTGACTGACTGATTCCTTGCCGGACAATGGACTGACTGACTGACTCATTGCCGGACAATTTTCAAATGAGAGCCTACTTCGTAGGAAAATGCATACTCCCTACGCTGAGATTTTCACTGCAAACTGTGCTATTTGTATGTGAATAGACGAGAAAGTATCACTCTGTCTGGTGAATATAGTAGTTGGTTAAATCAGACTAGTTTGAAATTTTCTCAGTTTCTTTGAGCTGATGCATTTCTTCATAAACGTGAAATATGACTAATTCTGTTGTTGGGAGTTTCACTCGCGTGTATTTTCATATATGCGGAACTCGACCATGCACTGACCTTGCATGTTTGCGAGTAATATCCTGATTTTAATACTCCATAACTGTAATCCAAAGAACAGTCCACTGATTGTCTCCATATAGTCTAGGATTCCAGATTTTCTTCTTATAGCATCAGTATCCATCCCAATATCTGATGATTTGTCCACTCTCTTTACCAACCTGTAAATGTAGGATTGCTTGCAATGCAATTCTTCGTTGTCAAGTTAGCCCCCCAAATTACTCATATTCGATATATTGATGATGTAATTATTTATCTGAACTATTATTTTGCTACCACTCTACTTGAATACGTGGTCAAACCTTGGAAAAGTATGAAAACATGTTCCTGTCAAATCAGCGTTCAATAAGTGTTTCTATTTCAGGGGGCTTAACTGAAGCAGACGGAAATACTTTCGATGAGCTGAATTACCTCCCATACAGTCCCTCAATGATTCACGCAGGCAGTTATGACTTGAATTGAATTTATACATCGACATTGAAACAATAAAATACATCAGTCTTATTCAGAATAGAAGAGTCATAAATAAATAAATTTTGCCGATTGTATAATTTATCGGGAATAAAACCCCAGGGTGACACATTTTGTAGCAAAAATAAGAAATTTGAATGAGTAGTGAATGTGCTGCCCCATAGCACATTGCAATACGACAAGTAAGGCAGTATCACTGAATAGTAAAGAATAAATTCTTTTGTTTATGACATTTTTGATATGGTTGATGATCCCTATTTTCCGCGATATCTTATTGGATATGTAATTAAGGAGATGCCCAGTTTGTCTATCACTGAGATATATATACCTGGTGAACACGCTCTATTGCTGTACCGCAAATAAACAATGAAGGAATATGTGTTGATGTTCCATGCGCGTTGGGATTTTTATTCACATATATTTCGTTTTCGTTATTCTCAATGACAATCGATTGCAGAAAAAGCAGGTATGTAGCTTTTGAAGTTCTTGTGACATGGTATTAATAGCATCAGATAGATATTTAGAAGAAAATATTTCGCTGGAGTTATCAGCGAAGAGAATAGTTTTAATACGCCTGCGCGTTGCTTATTAATGTAGAGAAGCTCGATCGTTGGGGAACACCATACGCTGCAGGCATTGGTTCAGATAACGCGACATTGTGATCTACAGTTTGTGACCGATCCGACAGATAGCCATTAGGTCAAGTAATTATTTGATAGACCGCGAATGTGATAGTGTTCAGCTTCGACAATAAAATATTATGATTGACCGTGTCAGATGCTTTGGATGGATACAACAAAGAGACTATACTGAAGTATTTAGATTCGTTGGCAGAGATCAGTTTGTCTTATAAACAGTTATAGATATCACTGAAAAAAAAAATCCTTAAAATTTAAGGAATATTCCCCGACTATTACACCAGCGGAATATTCCTTAAACTTCAATATGGAATATTCCGTAGCATGTTAAGGAAAGTCCTTAACATGGTAAGCAATATTCCTTAGTTATGTTGAGGAATATTCCGCTGGTGTAACAGTCGGGGAATATTCCTTAAATTTTTAAGGGTTTTTTTTCTGTGTACTCTGCTCCATTTCATAAAACAAGAACGGAAACGCGATGATAAATTTTTCAAGTACTGTACCGCTGTTCATTGATGTTATAATTCATTGACGTTCTCGCAGACAAAGGGCATTAAGGAAGTATAAGGTCTTTCGGCAGTCAGTGGGTGTGTCGATGTATCCTATGCGCAAGCAAGTCACCTCACATGGCTTTACTGACCTTTGTCCCTGAGAACAGTAATAATTATGACGTCCTCATAAGAATGGGACAAGTATTATAGCGTTTTACATTTAAGAAATAATTCCTTGATTTCTGCGCTAACAACAAGATCTCAAGTTTGATCACGAAGGCCGTACCAAGAGGACGATTTTGCTTGTGTCATATATATAATGCATATGCCGACTTTTGGATTCCCAGGATAAATATTTCAAAAACTGGTGCAAACAGAGAATACGATAAACCACCACTTGAGATTCGTTCGCATGTCAGTAGTTATGATTAGATTTAAATGACACTTCCATGCCGGACTTCTGATAGAAGTCCACATACTTTCAACGCCCGATGTTTTAGAAATAGTGGCACAGAACCACGTTTCCCAAAATGCTTTCACCTCCAGAAGGACCCTCGTCAACTTGGTGGTGTAGCTTCTAGGACTGGCGTGGAAGCTATGAATGTCCGGTGGTTGCAATAGAAAAGAATATGAAAAGGGTCACCAGGATATGCTTATCCATCGCAGCTATGGTACGGTGTTTTATGCATTTTGGGAGGCCTTTTACCTTTTGATCTATCGTTATGAATGGTTGGAGGAAAACACATGTTTCCTTGAGAAACGTTTTCTGTTTGTTAAATAAATCTTCTAGATAAAATTCAGTTTAGGAGTGAATAGACGGTAGATGGTGTGCTAATACTCAATAATCAAACCAGCACCTGTTATATTAGATGGAACTATTTGCTGAGACTATGACGAATTTACTGTGACGATTTGCTAGAACTTCTCCCAAATTGTGGTGAAATCCCCATGTGTCTGTGCCCTCTGGTTCTCGATACAGCGTTCCACTTGCGGTTGCACATAGGCAGCCCAACTGCGCTTGCCTGGGGTTCAGGCATCTCGATGGATAAAATCTCTCTGGTTCTCGGTACAGCGTTTCACTTCCTGTTGCGCCTGCGCAGTCCAAATCCCCAATTCACACTACTCTAGGACGAAAGCCTGTGTCCCGGTGTCTTTTTGTGTGAAATTCACATCTCTCTAGCTCCTCTGAGTCTTGGTCCAGTGTTCCATTTCCGGTTGCGCACGCACATCCCTTCTCCTCTCCACATGGTATTCTAAGACGAAAGCCTGTGTCGCGGTGTCTTATTGGGTGAAATCACATGAATCTAATCCCTCTCGTTCTCGGTATAGGACAAGTGGAGAAAAGAGGTTTCCTCGCTTTCCATTATGCTACAAATAATGCTGGAGATAGTGTCGGGGACCAAGCTTATAGTATATCAGGGCATTTCTATGCTTTAATATTATCTGAGTGGCGTGGACGGGATGAATAACGCACCCGGTTCCGGTGCCGATGTGATGGATAAGAATTACAAGCGTCTAGTCCGTCATTCATAATTCAGCCGTCGTCCATTAGAAGATATCCGCGTCCATAATCCAAAGACCTATTCGATATTCCATATAACAGTATTAGCACCAAATTCAAAAAGACAATCATAGTATACATACACATAGTGGTGATGCATGGTCCTGGTGATTAGTGTCCTTTTTTTATCCTTTTCTATTGCAACCAAAGACGGAAACTTATCTCCAATATGGAGAAAAGTGTCCTAGCTGGGTTAGGATATTTTAGCCGGATACCCTTGACTACCGGACATTCTTAGCCTCCACACCGGCACTGCAAGGTTGAATCCCGAAAGTGTCATAAGGATTCCCCTCTTTCTACACAGGGCACATACCAATCTCAGTAAACTCAGATATAATATCACGGAATGTTATATCTGAATTCAGTCCTATATAAATCCATTGCGAATCTGAAACTACTATTGTTAGCCAATCAGGTGGCTAGCTTGTTGAAATAACGCCCACCGTAATTACACACGGCAGCACGTGGACTAATATACATGTATGAACATTATCGGGAAGCAGTATCCAAATATGGCATCATTTCCAGACAGTGTCCGTGAAGATCAAAGAGTTTACTCACGCCGAAAATCTGGCTTTGTTAGGGGGTAGAAAATATCAAAAGATTGTGCCTCGCGAAGATGTTAATCTCCGTGAATTAAACGTCAATCATTGTCAGAGAGAAAAGTTTGAAATGGTCGTGATTGGTTATTACTGGATCTCGTAGAATATCGGCGAACATTTCGCACGAAGTTTTCATAGCGTTACGTCTAGATGGCATTCCCCTGATTTACCATCTTGGTTTACCTAGATTGGGCACATACCAGACTGGTCACCGTTATTCTTGCTATTCCCTGGTACAGACTGTAGGTGTAAACCATAGTATTACTAAATGTTCTAGACTGCGTAGCCATGCAATAATAAATTGTGTGTGTACCGTATAGCGTATAAGTCGCAATGCATTCACTACCCTACACACACTTTGATGATGTATCGCCTTTCATCAAAACACGTTGAGACTTACCCCAAACTGATGACATCACGGAAATGTCCAGGCAAACTCCGACTTGACCCGACATGTAGAATGAGTAATAAACCCATTACCAGACAAACACGAAGTTTAAATGCTTGAATAATATTTGTGAAGTCACTATATTTGTAGTCCTAAAGCAAGGTGCAAGCAAAAGAGAGGGTTCCAGGACAAGAAGTATCACGTTTGTGCTAATACCTTACATTAACCTATGAGGTTCCTGAAACCGGTGATGAGATGCACGAGCAGTAGGGTAGCCGACATTTTCCAAGATGGCGGCCGTCCAGCATCAGATTTCCACTTTTTTCTCTCACTCTCATTGGTTGATCATTCTTGTGCGGGAACCTGTCTTTGGGGTCAAGATGAGAGACAATTCTCTGTTCCAGATCCATGTCTCGGCAATAATAAGACCGTTTTGATATCAAATCATTTGTTGTGGCGGTCATTCAGTAGTTTAAATAGGGGTACCATAAATGTATCATGAATTTGTCCCAAAAATGCTATAGCATGAGTATGGTACAGCCATGGTATACGATGGTGAGTGTCGTGCCATTGTCAAAAGTACCTTGATACATGCATCAGCATGGTACACAGTTATGAAACCGTGGTACACTATTATACAACCATGACCGTCCGTGGTACGGCATCGTACAATTGTCCAAATATATCCTTCTACCCGGCATATTTTCCCCGTACAATGGGAACTGTTTTAGTAGATAAACCCTGTGTAAGTAACATATAGTCCCAAATACTTCTTAGTTGAGACCAGAGAAAACAAGGCATTTCAAAACCGCGAGAATTTGTCACGTAACAACTGCAGACCAGTATATCAAATCTTTTGCGGATGTCGATGAATTCCCACTCTAAGCTCCTCAGATTGGGACTGTTTGGTATCCTTTTTGAGGATTTCCTGCTTCCACATTTGAATATATATTCCTGTTTCATTTTGCGGGCAGAATCAATGAAACGTCTCGTGTATCGACAGCTCTTCGCG
>JAVTVY010001555.1:0-33239 GCA_036873755.1 Hanleya hanleyi | reverse complement strand
ACCCCCTGAAAACTGCAGCCATGTCAACTGCACTACCCACTGGCAATTCATTATATGTTCCGAGCGCATTAGGTACATAGAACAAAAGGAGAGTCAAGAACCGGACTGGGCGATTGAGTCCTGGCCTTAACCTGGAACTCAATAAATATATCAATGAAAACATAATAGACTGATACATACAAATTGATAAAGTTATTGAGAGTTGTGTTCGGATTTGCTGACATAACGATGTGCTCTTTAAAGCAAGGATGTTACATTTTATTTTCGTTTCGTTACATTTGTCCACTTTCATCGATACAATACTCATGTACTCTGTCAATATTGAATTTTATTTAAAATGACACCGAGTATATCACAGTTTAGCAAATTGTAAAGTTGATTCATGGGTGATATTAAAATCAGACACAAAACTGCCAGTAAATGGAGCGGTGTGAAGTGGGTTTGCTATTGGATATTGGACATTGGACATTCATATTTCACAGGTTCGGTTTACAAAGGTTAAATATTCAAAAATATTCAGCGGATATTCGTTGGATATTCATTTGATATTCGTTGGATATTCGATGGATATTCGTTCGATATTGGATATTCATCTCATATCATGTAGAAGGGTATAATTAATGCACTTTTAGTCTAAGCTAAGCCGCGCGCCGCTCCAATTTTACTCTGTTTAGAAAGACCACGAACGTAGCTACACCATACCCTTGATTTCAGAGCGGCGCGCGGCTTCGGTTTTTTATGTGCTATTTCGAAAGATTAAAAAATATGAAAAAATATATCATGAAAAGGGGTATAATTAATGAACTTTTTCTCTAAACTAAGCCGCGCGCCGCTCCGATTTTAATCTGATCTGAAAGACCATGTACGTAGCTACACCATACCCTTAATTTCAGAGCGGCGCGCGGCTTCGTTTTTTTTATATGTTATTTCGAAAGATTTAAAAAAAATGAAAAAAATATATCATGAAAAGTGGTATAATTAATGAACATTTCGTCTAAACTAAGCCGCGCGCCGCTCCAATTTTACTCTGTTTAGAAAGACCACGAACGTAGCTACACCATACCCTTAATTTCAGAGCGGCGCGCTTCTTCGTTTTTTTATGTGCTATTTCGAAAGATTAAAAAATATGAAAAAATATATCATGAAGAGGGGTATAATTAATGAACTTTTCGTCTAAACTAAGCCGCGCGCCGCTCCAATTTCTACTCTGTTTTGAAAGACCACGTACGTAGCTACACTATGCCCTTAAATTCAGAGCGGCGCGCGGCTTCGTTTTTTTTATATGTTATTTCGAAAGATTAAAAAATATGAAAAAAATATATCATGAAGAGGGGTATAATTAATGAACTTTTCGTCTGAACTAAGCCGCGCACCGCTCCAATTTTACTCTGTTTAGAAAGACCACGTACGTAGCTATACCATAACCTTAATTTCAGAGCGGCGCGCGTCTTCGTTTTTTTTAATGTGCTATTTCGAAAGATTAAAAAATATGAAAAAAATATATTATGAAAAGGGGTATAATTAATGAACTTTTCGTCTAAACTAAGCCGCGCGCCGCTCCAATTTTACTCTGTTTAGAAAGACCACGTACGTAGCTACACCATACCCTTAATTTCAGAGCGGCGCGCGGCTTCGTTTTTTTTATATGTTATTTCGAAAGATTAAAAAATATGAAAAAAATATATCATGAAGAGGGGTATAATTAATGAACTTTTCGTCTGAACTAAGCCGCGCACCGCTCCAATTTTACTCTGTTTAGAAAGACCACGTACGTAGCTATACCATACCCTTAATTTCAGAGCGGCGCGCGTCTTCGTTTTTTTTAATGTGCTATTTCGAAAGATTAAAAAATATGAAAAAAATATATTATGAAAAGGCAAGGGCGTAGACAAGTTGTCAGATTTGGGGGGGCTTGAGAGGGGGAGAGTCTGAGAGGGGGGTATCCCCCCTCGCAGCATAAGATTTTTTTTGGAAACTTGATGGTAAATTGGCACTCTCTGGGAGCATCTGAGTAGTATAACGTTGTAACAACTGAACTTTGATTTATCCCAAAATGTCTCATAACAAAGACGATCACTGCAATGATAGGGTCATTCAGTCTCAGGTTTACACTATAATTCAAGTTAATCCTTAGACAATACTATCGTGCCCCGATAGCAGCGCGTGTCTGAGCACGTTTCGTCTCGGACGTTTCCGACGATATTTCTGGGACAATTTATCCGACAACATTGAAACTTCACACAGTAGATAAAAAAAAAATAATACTAAATTTATTCCCGTCCAGTAGTTCTCAATAAAACAAAAATTAGATGGGAAATTTGTGAGATATTTTTTACGTCAAGCTCGCATGTTTTAACAATGGCAGATCAAAGTTATCGTGGCCCCAAAATAACATGGTAGCTATCGGTGACTTTGGTCAGTTCTCAACAAATTTTAATGAAAGACAGAAATACAATTCGGGCTTTTTAGTTTATATACTGTGTGAAGTTTCAATGTTGTACGATAAATTTTCTCCGAAATATCACCAAAAACGTCTGGGATTTATTATCTGGGAAAGACAGTAGGTTTATTTCTATGGTTTCTTTATGGAAAGTAGTTGAGAGTTTGTATATCTCTTGTTTGTGAATAAAGAAGTACTGGGATCTCAATTGAAAAACAAAATAAGTTTGTAGTGAAAAAGTTACGAAAAATTCTGATCGGAAGTTTTGATGTTTTTCGTCCAAATAGGCGGCATTTGATTGGATTTGGAGCACACTATTCCATTCTCGATTGGAGCCAGAAATCGTAAATCTATGGCTTTAATCACTGATCAATTGCAATCTTATTTTAGGCCTAATGGTATGCACTGGCGGTGATAAGTTTACTTCTCCTGTAATAATTGAATAAGATACGTGATCTTATATGCTATGTTAGGTTTCTTTTTCTTTCTTTCTTTCCTTTTTTCGTTTGTTTGTTTGTTTTGTTCTTTTTTTTTTGCCGGCCGTCAAAATTTGGGGGGGCTCAAGCCCCCCCAAGCCCCCCCTTGCCTACGCCCTTGAAAGGGGTATAATTAATGAACTTTTCGTCTAAACTAAGCCGCGCGCCGCTCCATGTTTACTGTGTTTAGAGAGACCACGAAGGTAGCTACACCATACCCTTAAATTCAGAGCGGCGCGCGCCTTCGTTTTTTTATATAATGGGTATAATTAATGAAATTTTCGTCTAATCTAAGCCGCGCGCCGCTCCCATTTTACTCTGTTTTGAAAGACCACGTACGTAGCTACACCATGCCCTTAATTTCAGAGCGGCGCGCGGCTCCGTTTTTTTTATATGCTATTTCGAAAGATTAAAAAATATGAAAAAATATATCATGAAGATGGGTATAATTAATAAACTTTTCGTCTAAACTAAGCCGCGCGCCGCTCCCATTTTACTCTGTTTTGAAAGACCACGTACGTAACTACACTATGCCCTTAATTTCAGAGCGGCGCGCGGCTTCGTTTTTTTTATATGCTATTTCAAATGATTAAAAAATATGAAAAAATATATCATGAAGAGGGGTATAATTAACGAACTTTTCGTCTAAACTAAGCCGGGCGCCGCTCCAATTTTACTCTGTTTAGAAAGACAACGTACGTAGCTACACCATACCCTTAATTTCAGACCGATTAAAAAATATGAAAAAAATATATCATGAAGAGGGGTATAATTAATGAACTTTTCGTCTGAACTAAGCCGCGCACCGCTCCAATTTTACTCTGTTTAGAAAGACCACGTACGTAGCTATACCATACCCTTAATTTCAGAGCGGCGCGCGTCTTCGTTTTTTTTAATATGCTATTTCGAAAGATTAAAAAATATGAAAAAATATATTATGAAAAGGGGTATAATTAATGAACTTTTCGTCTAAACTAAGCCGCGCGCCGCTCCATGTTTACTGTGTTTAGAGAGACCACGAAGGTAGCTACACCATACCCTTAAATTCAGAGCGGCGCGCGTCTTCGTTTTTTTATATAAGGGGTATAATTAATGAAATTTTCGTCTAAACTAAGCCGCGCGCCGCTCCCATTTTACTCTGTTTTGAAAGACCACGTACGTAGCTACACCATGCCCTTAATTTCAGAGCGCCGCGCGGCTCGGTTTTTTTTTATATGCTATTTCGAAAGATTAAAAAATATGAAAAAATATATCATGAAGATGGGTATAATTAATCAACTTTTCGTCTAAACTAAGCCGCGCGCCGCTGCCATTTTACTCTGTTTTGAAAGACCACGTACGTAGCTACACCATGCCCTTAATTTCAGAGTGGCGCGCGGCTTCGTTTTTTTTATATGCTATTTCAAATGATTAAAAAATATGAAAAAATATATCATGGAAAGGGGTATAATTAATGAACTTTTTC
Organism: Hanleya hanleyi; assembly: GCA_036873755.1. Lineage (NCBI taxonomy): Eukaryota > Metazoa > Mollusca > Polyplacophora > Lepidopleurida > Hanleyidae > Hanleya > Hanleya hanleyi. Next base: position 28,858 of record JAVTVY010001555.1, on the reverse strand, counting down.
TCTAAACTCAGCCGCGCCCCGCTCCGATTCTAATCTGATCTCAAAGACCATGTACGTTGCTACACCATACCCTTAATTTCAGAGCGGCGCGTGGTTTCGTTTTTTTATATGTTATTTCGAAAGATAAAAAAATATGAAAAAAATATATCATGAAAAGTGGTATAATTAATGAACATTTCGTCTAAACTAAGCCGCGCGTCGCTCCAATTTTACTCTGTTTAGAAAGACCACGAAAGTAGCTACACCATACCCTTAAATTCAGAGCGGCGCGCGGCTTCGTTTTTTTTTATGTGCTATTTCGAAAGATTAAAAAATATGAAAAAATATATCATAAAGAGGGGTATAATTAATGAACTTTTCGTCTAAACTAAGCCGCGCGCCGCTCCAATTTTACTCTGTTTAGAAAGACCACGTACGTAGCTACACCATACCCTTAATTTCAGAGCGGCGCGCGCCTTCTTTTTTTTATGTTATTTCGAAAGATTAAAAAATATGACAAAAAATATATCATGAAGAGGGGTATAATTAATGAACTTTTCGTCTAAACTAAGCCGCGTGCCGCTCCAAATTTACTCTGTTTAGAAAGGCCACGAACGTAGCTACACCATACCCTTAATTTCAGAGCGACGCGCGGCTTCGTTTATTTTTTATGTGCTATTTCGAAAGATTAAAAAATATGAAAAAATATATTACGAAAAGGGGTATAATTAATGAACTTTTCGTCTAAACTAAGCCGCGCGCTGCTCCAATTTTACTCTGTTTAGAAAGACCACGAAGGTAGCTACACCATACCCTTAATTTCAGAGCGACGCGCGGCTTCGTTTATTTTTTATGAGCTATTTCGAAAGATTAAAAAATATGAAAAAATATATCATGAAGATGGGTATAATTAATAAACTTTTCGTCTAAACTAAGCCGCGCGCCGCTCCCATTTTACTCTGTTTTGAAAGACCACGTACGTAACTACACTATGCCCTTAATTTCAGAGCGGCGCGCGGCTTCGTTTTTTTTATATGCTATTTCAAATGATTAAAAAATATGAACAAATATATCATGAAGAGGGGTATAATTAACGAACTTTTCGTCTAAACTAAGCCGGGTGCCGCTCCAATTTTACTCTGTTTAGAAAGACAACGTACGTAGCTACACCATGCCCTTAATTTCAGACCGGCGCGCGGCTTCGTTTTTTTTATATGTTATTTCAAATGATTAAAAAAATATGAAAAAATATATCATGAAGCGGGGTATAATTAATGAACTTTTCGTCTGAACTAAGCCGCGCGCCGCTCCAATTTTACTCTGTTTAGAAAGACCACGTACGTAGCTACACCATACCCTTAATTTCAGAGCGGCGCGCGGCTTCGTTTTTTTTATATGTTATTTCGAAAGATTAAAAAATATGAAAAAAATATATCATGAAGAGGGGTATAATTAATGAACTTTTCGTCTGAACTAAGCCGCGCACCGCTCCAATTTTACTCTGTTTAGAAAGACCACGTACGTAGCTATACCATACCCTTAATTTCAGAGCGGCGCGCGTCTTCGTTTTTTTTAATATGCTATTTCGAAAGATTAAAAAATATGAAAAAATATATTATGAAAAGGGGTATAATTAATGAACTTTTCGTCTAAACTAAGCCGCGCGCCGCTCCATGTTTACTGTGTTTAGAGAGACCACGAAGGTAGCTACACCATACCCTTAAATTCAGAGCGGCGCGCGTCTTCGTTTTTTTATATAAGGGGTATAATTAATGAAATTTTCGTCTAAACTAAGCCGCGCGCCGCTCCCATTTTACTCTGTTTTGAAAGACCACGTACGTAGCTACACTATGCCCTTACTTTCAGAGCGGCGCGCGGCTCCGTTTTTTTTATATGCTATTTCGAAAGATTAAAAAATATGAAAAAATATATCATGAAGATGGGTATAATTAATAAACTTTTCGTCTAAACTAAGCCGCGCGCCGCTCCCATTTTACTCTGTTTTGAAAGACCACGTACGTAACTACACTATGCCCTTAATTTCAGAGCGGCGCGCGGCTTCGTTTTTTTTATATGCTATTTCAAATGATTAAAAAATATGAAAAAATATATCATGAAGAGGGGTATAATTAACGAACTTTTCGTCTAAACTAAGCCGGGCGCCGCTCCAATTTTACTCTGTTTAGAAAGACAACGTACGTAGCTACACCATACCCTTAATTTCAGACCGATAAAAAAATATGAAAAAAATATATCATGAAGAGGGGTATAATTAATGAACTTTTCGTCTGAACTAAGCCGCGCACCGCTCCAATTTTACTCTGTTTAGAAAGACCACGTACGTAGCTATACCATACCCTTAATTTCAGAGCGGCGCGCGTCTTCGTTTTTTTTAATGTGCTATTTCGAAAGATTAAAAAATATGAAAAAAATATATTATGAAAAGGGGTATAATTAATGAACTTTTCGTCTAAACTAAGCCGCGCGCCGCTCCATGTTTACTGTGTTTACAGAGACCACGAAGGTAGCTACACCACACCCTTAAATTCAGAGCGGCGCGCGTCTTCGTTTTTTTATATAAGGGGTATAATTAATGAAATTTTCGTCTAAACTAAGCCGCGCGCCGCTCCCATTTTACTCTGTTTTGAAAGACCACGTACGTAGCTACACCATGCCCTTAATTTCAGAGCGGCGCGCGGCTCGTTTTTTTTATATGCTATTTCGAAAGATTAAAAAATATGAAAAAATATATCATGAAGATGGGTATAATTAATAAACTTTTCGTCTAAACTAAGCCGCGCGCCGCTCCCATTTTACTCTGTTTTGAAAGACCACGTACGTAGCTACACCATGCCCTTAATTTCAGAGCGGCGCGCGGCTTCGTTTTTTTTATATGCTATTTCAAATGATTAAAAAATATGAAAAAATATATCATGGAAAGGGGTATAATTAATGAACTTTTTCTCTAAACTAAGCCGCGCCCCGCTCCGATTCTAATCTGATCTGAAAGACCATGTACGTAGCTACACCATACCCTTAATTTCAGAGCGGCGCGTGGCTTCGTTTTTTTTATATGTTATTTCGAAAGATAAAAAAATATGAAAAAAATATATCATGAAAAGTGGTATAATTAATGAACATTTCGTCTAAACTAAGCCGCGCGTCCCTCCAATTTTACTCTGTTTAGAAAGACCACGAAAGTAGCTACACCATACCCTTAAATTCAGAGCGGCGCGCGGCTTCGTTTTTTTTTATGTGCTATTTCGAAAGATTAAAAAATATGAAAAAATATATCATAAAGAGGGGTATAATTAATGAACTTTTCGTCTAAACTAAGCCGCGCGCCGCTCCAATTTTACTCTGTTTAGAAAGACCACGTACGTAGCTACACCATACCCTTAATTTCAGAGCGGCGCGCGCCTTCTTTTTTTTATGTTATTTCGAAAGATTAAAAAATATGACAAAAAATATATCATGAAGAGGGGTATAATTAATGAACTTTTCGTCTAAACTAAGCCGCGTGCCGCTCCAAATTTACTCTGTTTAGAAAGGCCACGAACGTAGCTACACCATACCCTTAATTTCAGAGCGACGCGCGGCTTCGTTTATTTTTTATGTGCTATTTCGAAAGATTAAAAAATATGAAAAAATATATTACGAAAAGGGGTATAATTAATGAACTTTTCGTCTAAACTAAGCCGCGCGCTGCTCCAATTTTACTCTGTTTAGAAAGACCACGAAGGTAGCTACACCATACCCTTAATTTCAGAGCGACGCGCGGCTTCGTTTATTTTTTATGAGCTATTTCGAAAGATTAAAAAATATGAAAAAATATATCATGAAGATGGGTATAATTAATAAACTTTTCGTCTAAACTAAGCCGCGCGCCGCTCCCATTTTACTCTGTTTTGAAAGACCACGTACGTAACTACACTATGCCCTTAATTTCAGAGCGGCGCGCGGCTTCGTTTTTTTTATATGCTATTTCAAATGATTAAAAAATATGAACAAATATATCATGAAGAGGGGTATAATTAACGAACTTTTCGTCTAAACTAAGCCGGGTGCCGCTCCAATTTTACTCTGTTTAGAAAGACAACGTACGTAGCTACACCATGCCCTTAATTTCAGACCGGCGCGCGGCTTCGTTTTTTTTATATGTTATTTCAAATGATTAAAAAAATATGAAAAAATATATCATGAAGCGGGGTATAATTAATGAACTTTTCGTCTGAACTAAGCCGCGCGCCGCTCCAATTTTACTCTGTTTAGAAAGACCACGTACGTAGCTACACCATACCCTTAATTTCAGAGCGGCGCGCGGCTTCGTTTTTTTTATATGTTATTTCGAAAGATTAAAAAATATGAAAAAAATATATCATGAAGAGGGGTATAATTAATGAACTTTTCGTCTGAACTAAGCCGCGCACCGCTCCAATTTTACTCTGTTTAGAAAGACCACGTACGTAGCTATACCATACCCTTAATTTCAGAGCGGCGCGCGTCTTCGTTTTTTTTAATATGCTATTTCGAAAGATTAAAAAATATGAAAAAATATATTATGAAAAGGGGTATAATTAATGAACTTTTCGTCTAAACTAAGCCGCGCGCCGCTCCATGTTTACTGTGTTTAGAGAGACCACGAAGGTAGCTACACCATACCCTTAAATTCAGAGCGGCGCGCGTCTTCGTTTTTTTATATAAGGGGTATAATTAATGAAATTTTCGTCTAAACTAAGCCGCGCGCCGCTCCCATTTTACTCTGTTTTGAAAGACCACGTACGTAGCTACACTATGCCCTTAATTTCAGAGCGGCGCGCGGCTCCGTTTTTTTTATATGCTATTTCGAAAGATTAAAAAATATGAAAAAATATATCATGAAGATGGGTATAATTAATAAACTTTTCGTCTAAACTAAGCCGCGCGCCGCTCCCATTTTACTCTGTTTTGAAAGACCACGTACGTAGCTACACCATGCCCTTAATTTCAGAGCGGCGCGCGGCTTCGTTTTTTTTATATGCTATTTCAAATGATTAAAAAATATGAAAAAATATATCATGGAAAGGGGTATAATTAATGCACTTTTTCTCTAAACTAAGCCGCGCCCCGCTCCGATTCTAATCCCGCGTTATCCCGCCTTGCAGAATGCTGCTCTTGACAAGGAGGATGAGAACCACACTCTCATTCCTGGTTCCTGGAGGGAAGCTGGTTTGATGGAGAGTATCAAGCAAGTAAAAGGGTCTACACGTGCATCCACTACAGGGAAGCAGCAGCGTGAATACCTCATGCACTACTTCAATTGCCCTGCTGGTTCTGTCCCATGGCAGAGTGACATGATTTAAACAAACAGTCCTTTTCAGCACTAACAAAACGGCCCTTTTCAGGGCCACCATGACTTCAACAGAAAATTGATCATACCTGAAAAAAAAATGTAATATTAAAATGTGAGTCTTATTATTGCAATTGACATAAACAAAAATAAAGTCTTATTTAACATAAGAAAAAAAATCAACAAATGAAAAGAGTCATTTATTGATTTTTTTTTATGTTAAATAGGACTTTATTTTTTTTTTTTTTTGCTGTGATAAGGGTTTTCCTTTTTATTATTGGACTTTGTGTTTTGGACTTTGTGTTTGCAATAACTTTTTTTTTTTTTTTTTTTGATTTCGTTTGGTTTGGTTTGGTTTGATAATTTTCTTTGGAATAAGTGGTTGGCCCTGAAAAGGGCCGTTGTGTTAGTCCTGAAAAGGGTTGTTTTTAAAGGCAAAGGCAGGCAGGCAGGCAGGCAGGCAGCTTAGCTGGATGGTGGTTGCAGTAGGTCGATTATATTCATATCCCCAGATGGCTGAGATCCAATGGAGCCCACATAAGGTATGGAGAACTGGCTGACATCTTGAGTGGTAAATGGACTGCTGGTTCTTTGCAGTGAAGTGGTAGCAGGTGCTGTAGCAGCAGTGAATGAAGAAGTAGTAGTAGTCTGGGCTGGTTGAAGAGTAGTGTACTGTGGAGTAGTGGTTGGTATCTGCTGCTGGACAGGTTGGCGACTTTGATACTGTGGTTGCTGCTGCTGGAATTGTTGCATGAATTGCACATCTTGGCTATAATACACACTTCTGGCAGGCTTGACTTGTGATGGATTTGGCCACTGACTTGGATGGGGTTGCCACTGGTGTTGGGTTGAATTCTGCTGAGAAGTACCAGGTGCTGCATATGACTGGGATGAAATACCAGGTGCTGCATATGACTGGGATGAAGAGCTCATGTATGGCTGTTGGTGCTGCTGAGGCATTGATGAAGGCATTGGAGAAGGCTGGGAAGGCTGGCGTGCTGGTGGCATTGCAGTTGACTTGGCTTGATCATTCAGGACAGTGTATTTTGTCATCAAACCCAGCATGTCACCTTGAAATCTCCTCCACAAACTACTGTCCATGTCCAACATTACACTTTTGCACCAGTTTGCAAAAGTAGTTCTCTCATCTTGTGGCTCTTGAGCGGCTTGTAGATAGCTGACCAGCTGACTCTGCAACTTTATCCCTTCTTCTCTGCTTTCCTGCAGCTTCCTCATGACAGACTCATCATGGGCTCTTTCCCTTCTACCACTCTCCCTTCTGGGTCTGGGATCGAGGAGGACTGGTGTGGTTGTAGAAGATGGAGTGATTTGGCCTGATGTGGAGGCAGCAGCTTCACCAACAGATGACACCATGGAGTGGCTTTCATCTTCATCCTCATCAATTTGAGGCACATGTGTGGCTTCAGGAACAGGAGCAGGAGCAGACCTTGCCTTCAACCCTCCCAGTGCCCTCCTAGGGCATGGTGCTATATGTACGGTTGCAAGAAGGCGAATTTCTCTTCAATCCACTTCTGCCTCTCAGTTAGGACCACAGCAGCAGAACCAGACTTCTTCTTGTCCGCTTGCAACTTTCCATATCTGGTTCTCTGGGACTTGTACCAGGTTTGCAGGACACCAATGGGTCTTTCCAGCTTGTTGGATATGTCTTCCCACAAGGCAGCCTTCTTCACATTATCCCTGTAGTCGTTCAAATTCTTATCATAGATCATGGGGTGCTCTTCCAAGAAGTCAACCATCATTTCCTCATCAGTGGGAGTCAGGTCTGTAGAGATACGGGTTCTCTTCTCATTGGGTGGCCTCTCTACATCTTCTTCAGCCGCTTCTCCAGCAGCTTCTCCAGCAACTTCTCCAGCAGCTTGTGGTGGTGGTGGGCTAGGGGACCTTGGTGATTGGTCTGTGTCATTGTCTGCATGTTCAGACTCAGAGGTGTCTTGTGGTGATGGAATAGCCTTGCGACGAGCTGATGTCTTGCCTTTGCCTTTGCCTTTGGTGGGACTCTTGGTTCTCTTGATTTTTCTGGGTGGCATAGTGACGTGATGTGTGCTCTATGAACTAACAAAACTTGAATGAGGAAAGCCAGAAAATCGGCAGTATATATAGTAGAGGCGCGGACGTGATAGAAAATTCGAAAATCGTGGCGCTGTCATTGCCCTGTCGCAGTACATTCGTGTACGGTCGTGGCACAATCGAGCCTGTCGCAGTACTGTCTTGACGGGATCTTGGCGATATCGTGCGGTCGTGCCTCTGTCGTGGCTCATTCGTGCCGGTCGAGGATGTAAATTCGCAGTAGGAACGGGGCAGTGTGGTGGCTAGATCGGGCAGTCGCAGTGCTGTCTTGGCAGAGTCGGGGCACATTCGTGTACAGTCGTAGTAGGAACGCATAAATCTGAATTTGTACTGAAATTCGGCTAATTTCACCCGATTCTGGCAAGGGTCGGGGCATTCGTACTACTGTCGTAGTTTGGTGTGATAGGGGCTTAACCTAGCTAGGATATTTTTTGCTTTATTTGCAACTCATGTACGGCATATTTTCCCAACCGAAACAAACGAAAATAGTCCTTGTGCCCTGGGGCATTGTTTCTGTTCACTCTGTCGAGTCTTTTAGGTTATTAATCTTCTCTTTGTTCAACCTAACGCTCTCGAATAAGTGTAGTGATGATTCACTATCTTATCCTTTGTCCAACGTAACATACTCGCAGAACGATTATATATAGACAAACTCGACATGACGAGGTATATATTCATATATGGGATACAATCAGTAACTCCAGTTCGACTGAATTTTTATTCAGTTTCGACTATAATCGAATTTATTTGCCTGTTATCTTTATTGAAACGAGGACAACGAACTAATTAATTCTAGCATTTTCTATATTATAGGACAGGGAGATGTATGCCTCAATGCGCTTTCAGGTTGGTCATCCACCGTACTGCTCTGTCGTAGCCCACGATCGCCTAGGCATTTTATGAATTCTATCGTAATATGAGAATGTGTTTTATTCCAGATTCTAAATCCGCTATGATATTTTAGGTCAGACGAAAAGAACGTGCGGTAGTCATTTTATATTGCCTGAATATCTAAGTGTCTTAGCTAACTCTTTCAGTATGGTGAACTATAGCAAACGATAAGTTCTTTTCTGGCCAAATTATTTATGGTTTTTGGCTTTGACTCATGACCAGCTGGGTCCAAGTACCCTTAGTGTAAGCCTTTGGTAAACACATGTATTCCCGCTATCAACTAACATTGGCGTGTCTGTCTCCCCTAACTCAGGGTGGCCACTGAGAAGGCAGAGATAACCGTCCTATCTCCTAACTTCCGCTTGTGGCGTCTAAGCATGTGAGCGCACGCTAGTGGGGCCCGGTTCGTCCGCATACAATTGGACTATTATTAAAATTAAAATTTGATGGAGAATGGTGGTATAATCATGAAATTCTTAATAAAGACCGTAACCAAATTTTTGGATTGACAGTCTGTGGGTGACAAGTACTGGACCACAGTAGTTAAGAACTGCCATGTGAGATTTCTCTTCAATAGACTTCAAAATATTGACCGTTGCTTTTACCGTATGTTGAGCACTAGGAATTAAATCAATCAAAATGGGCGTCGTATCGGGCTCCACCGATCAGGGACTCTCATTCTAATTATTTTATTGATGAATCACTTTAGTGCGAAGAGAAAATGTACAGTTTGGCGATTCTGACCAGTCCGCCCGCATTTGGGCGCGTGTCCCATTAACACCAGCTGTAGATGCCCGCGCGGACGACATGTTGTGCGAGTTTCGGGTTTGGGTCATGTAAACATGGTATTTTTGGAATCGAGTTGTTGGTGTTGGTTTTTTCTCCTATCTTCGAAACGACAAAAAAATGAGAGCTGAAGCTTGCTGCCTTTTTAGATTATCATATTGGGGTCATTTTGAGCCTATTTGCCTGACCCTCCGAGCAGAGGATCATGGATAAATTCAAAATGGCGGCCATGTGGGGTATCAGAAAGTGATGTTTTCGTGATATTTCTCGTACGGCGCATCACGTTGGGCACACCGGTTCTCGTCGGATCACCAAAGTTAAGCAGCGTTGAGCTCGGTCAATACTTGGATGGGTGACCGGGTGCTGTACTAGCTGGGCTGATCAGTGTCCAGAATAATAGGAACTGTGGACACTCTCGTGTTCTGGCACATGTAGGCACCGTCGTGATATGACTGAAACAATGTTGAAAACGACGTTAAATCCTACTCACCCAACCCACTCGTCATATTTCTTCAACATTTTTGCTTTTCTGTTTAGAAAAGTGGGTAAAATCTATCTTATTTCATATATTATTTGCTAATTTATCATGCAGTTTTTGCGAAGAAAAAAACAAAATAAAAAATTGGAAAATTCTGACCCAAAAATGGTCCAAAAATTCTCTTTTTGAAAATGACGTCACAGTGACGTCATAATGGCGGTCATCTTGGATCTTTTTACATTTTCTTGTAGAGCTTGATCCAATGATATAGTGTGGTAAGTTTCAGCCTTCTAACCTTAGCGATAGCGAAAATATGTAGGGGGCGCTTTCCATTCCCCCTCCCCCCAGGCTGCGGTACACCTCAAATCGCCCAGGCCACATAGGGTTAAGAACTTACTCCCAAAATTCATGGGATGACATTGGCGGCTCTGGAGGCACTCGTAAAATGTGAGGGAGAAGAGTGTGGTATTGGAATGGCCTAGCCCTAAACACCCATGCTGCACTACAATTGGGTCCGTCTTACATTATGCAAGGCTGTGACACGTTCTGTGCATCCCTGTTGGCTGACTTGTATCTGTTTTCTTATGAATATGACTATATGCAGGCGCTTTCAAAAACCGATCCATTCAAAGCCCGTTCCTTCTCATTCACCAAACGCTATATAGACGATCTTCTCGCTGTGGATAATCGCTATATAAATGACGCAGTGAAGGATATATATCCACCTTCACTGGATTTGAAGGAAACTACAGATAGCCCTACAGGCACATCTTATTTAGATCTCTATCTCTATAAAATGAAGCGGGCATTCTCTCTCGTCGACTTTATGACAAAAGAGATGATTACAATTTCGACATCGTAAACTATCCCTTTCTGGATAGTAATATTCCAGTGGGACCTGCATATGGCGTATACATATCTCGCTCAGTAGCATTTGCTAGATCCTGTGTTAAATGTGATGATTTTAATCAACGTCACAAAACATTGTTGCAGAAACTTATAAAACAGGGCTATTCCACCAAGCGCCTCCACTCAAAGTTTCTCAAATTTGGCGATACATATCGCATGCTGATAGCAAAATACGAACGTAGCGTGCAAGATCTATGGCGCTACGTTTCGTAACTTGTGTCTAATTCCGCTTAACCCGGGCTAGGGGCCGTATGAACCCATGTACTTCAAGATCCTCATGGTACTCATATGAACAGTCACAATCAAAGCGTGACTGAGATACATCATTCTTTAGATGACGACTTTACAACGAATATTATGGATTAAGAATACTGATCAGCGATACGGATTTGATATTTTTGGAACATCATGATGTCTTGCCGGCATCATTGAAAACTGTTGACCGCTTCTCTCTTGCAGGAAACAAGCCTATGTTTATGTATAGTATGATTGTCTTTTTGAATTTGGTGCTAATACTGTTATATGGAATATGGAATAGGTCTTTGGATTATGGACCCGGATATTCTCTAATGGACGACGGCTGGATTATGAATGACGGACTAGACGCTTGTAATTGTATATTCTAATGATCATAGCTTTATTCTAATGATCCGACCGTATATAACGATAGACCGGAGTGACACTCTGAGAGAGTACATGACTGTATGATTATACAATAATGTACCGTATTGATATGTCTTAATATTACACGTATGTATTTTACTATGTCTAAACGTATGCCCGTAGGAGAGCGGTTTAGCTCGCGTACGGAAAGTCTTCTCACAGCACATCCGAAGTAGGTATAGACCACTCGCTGCATTGGCGAGGCTATAAGCTCAATGCTTTGTTCTCGCCTCGTTCCATATATTAATACCCGGCTGCTACAACAATTTGTCTGACAACATTCTGCGAGGGCGTTATGTCAAATAAATTGCACGTTACAGTAACCTGCACGCCAGTTTGTCCGAGTGCGTTATATTTAACAAAGAGCACATTAATGACCCCCGCTGTCAAATCTAGTATCGTGACAATTTCTCCTTTATATTTCATCTGTCCACCTTGATTGATAAGTAGCTTATTAACTTCATTCAGACCTATCTGGTGGTGAGGGGGGAGGGGGGAGAGGAGAGGGGAACTAAGGAACAGCTATTAATATGAAATGGCGAAAACCTTCTTCTATATATGAGAAACAAATGGTAATGATCTTGCAAAATTGTCTGAGCACATCCGACACACGGGTTTGGTTACCTATTATCTGTCATGACAGTATTTTAGGAAGGATCAAAATCATTCATTCATAAACCTGCGCAAGACATGGATATGAGGCGATCAGGTTTGAGAAAATATACCAAGGTAAACTGTCATCGTGTAAATGGCAGACCGAGTAGCTGATAAGCTCTGCATAAAAGGGAATAATATCCGATAATGTCCGGCTACTATCTAATAACCTAGCTAGCATATTTTTTTCCTTATTTGCAACTCCGGCATGACATATTTTTCTCAAGAGAAACATATAAAAATGGACAATGTGTCCCGAGACATTATTTTAGTTCACTTTGACAAGCCATATGCGTTATTAACGTGCTCTTTGTTCAACCTAACGCTCTAGGATAACTGTCGTGACTATTACACTAACGTGCTCTTTGTCCACCGTAACGCGCTCGCAGAACGAATATGGACAAACCCGACATTATAAGATATATCTCGATGTTTCGGATACTACTAGTAATTCTAGTTCGGGGGCAAATATTTTTAGTGTCGATGCAATCAAATTTATTAGCTTGTCATCGCCATTGAAACGAAGATGTCAAACTAATTAATTTTATCATTTTCTATCTCCCAGTCTACGTAGGTATATGCCTCCGTGGTTTGGTTGGTAATATTCGTCCCGCGAGTCCGTTAGGTCGGACAAAGCGCACGTTAGTATAACCAGCATGTCAAATTCTCCGAAGGCGTTAGGTTGAACAAAGAACACGTTACTGACCCCCGCTGTCGTGTCTGGCAGCTGCTCGACCTGCTCATTGTCCGAGCGCGTTACGTAGAATAAAGAGAACGTTAGCAGACCGTTAGACGTACGTTAGGAATTTTCGAGTGCGGTTGGGAGCGTGTTAGGCCTCCCACTGAGCGCATTAATTTGAAGCGCGTTAGTCCGTTAGATGAGCCCGTTAGGCGAACCTTTAATCTGGTCGGTACTGTATGCTCTTCTACTATCCGGTTAAAGCACATTTCAGCTATCATAATTATATACTAATGGGATTTTCCTTTCCAAAATGTTAAGTAGCTAAGTTTCAAAGCGGGTTAGAGAGTAATGTTCGTGTAGTCCAATGTCGAAGCAGGGCTGGGAGGAATGTATGTGTTGTCAAAGCGGGACTAGGGATGAATGCCTGTTGGTTCAGGTATATGTGGTTAAGAATCAAAGCAGACTAAGGGAGTGAGGTACCGATACATGTATATGTGGTTGAATGTGGAGGTATTCTGTTCGAGTGTCAAGGTCAGTTTAGGGAGCGAGATAGTGCTTGAGCATCAGAGCGGAGTTGGGGATTGAGGTACCGGTACATGTGGTTGAGTTTCAAGTCAAGGTTGTGCAGTGACACTATGAGTCAGAGTTTGGTCTGAATCGCTCTCCATTACCAATGTTGGCTCTTACACCCGTCAGTTGGATTATATCGGCTTTTCCTTGACTTATTATCTATCTATTTAAAATCGGTAGCTCAGTTACTTACGTTGGTATTTGAAACACCATTAAAATATTAACCCCCCAGATAAACTGGAGATATTACATAGCCGTATGTCGGTCCGAATGAGCCGAATTCCCGATAAACTTCTCGGTCATCCGCGCGTCGACGTTGGAAGTTATTGGTCGCTCATAATCCTGTCTGGCGAAATTTTGCTAATCCTGACATGGACATCACGGCGATTTCTTTCGTTCTACAGCCAGGAAGATCAAATTACATCTCATCGACGTGTCCAACCGATAGCGGAATTTTCGGGCTCTGGTTGGATTGACATGGCTGAAAACGGATTTCATAGCCGACAGAAGCCGCATTCAACCGTTCTATTGTATTTTACTGATACAGGTAATTGGAGGACTCAGGTTTCGCTTCCACGATGCACTGCGCATGTATAACAGTATACAAGCTAAACTGACACCCCTGTTTAAATATTCACTTGTCTTCTGCTGTATTTTGTTGAGTTTGCTTTCTCTTATTAACAGAAGATAACTGTGTATTTTATATTAGGAAAATTCCGTTAATACAGTCGCACAAATCGAACTTTGTTTTCGAACAACAAAATAATCTTCTGGGATATTTCATATATTTAATTAAAGTGGCTAGATTACAGCACTAATGCAGAGATTTGGTAAAGAAAATACGAGTAATATTTTATAAAATATATTACTAGCTAATGATATATCTTCATTAGATCGAAAAAAGGCTTCCTAATAGAATGCAATATGTACATCGGTAAGTATGATGAGTTATTCACTTACATTTGATCAAATAAAGAGGGCAATAATCGCAACACGAGATTGTTATTCTTCGATGATAAATTGAGAGAATATGAGTATGACGAGATTGGAGGACCGAAAGTATCACATGTAATATAAGGTTGCCTTACTCAAGAGTGGAATGGTTAAGAGACGTACCCTCGCTTATATTATACCACCTGCATTTGTATAGGCGAGAACTCCGAATATTCCCACTAGAGGACAGGAAAAAGCGCATGCTTCCACAACTCAACTGAAAGCACAATTTTAACTGCTCTGCAAACTGACCGAGCAAACTGACATCTCAACATTGAATTACATATACTTCAGATAACAATTCATATTTAAGTATGGATATCACTGAGATATTGTGATGACATGTGGGAATGGTTATAGTATATGCAAACCGAGCAATAAGGTGTCTCCCTCGCTAAAATTTTTGCCTGAAATAATTAAGCGTGATTTGATACGAAGACAGTTTTGATATTGTTTAGCTATCAGCTCTGTGGATTTAGAAACAACTCCGCCTGTTTGCCAACATCTTTACGCAACAACTGGCGGTCACATCGAAATTGTAAGATAAACAAATTTGGTTGAATTCAACGACTGGGAGTTGTGTTTGTGAGTGTGTGAATTATTGGGGGGGAGGGGGATTGTAGGTGAAAGAGTGAGGACGACACGGTAAAATTCCAAAACTGTGGGTTAAGATGTATCGATTTTTTTTCCTCAAAACATGAATATGAAATATCAAGATTAATAACGTAAATAAAATGGGTCCCTGAATTACATAAACCCGGCAATCCCCTGTTGGTCAGCACATGTAGTACACCTCCATTTTGCAAAATAAAACACATCTGCTGGGCGACAAGAGCGGTGATGCAAGAGAAACGATTCCTTGACGGCATATTGTTTACATAACAGAAAAGGAAGAATTGATACATTTTATAGTCTCTTTTGTTGTGTTATTATTGACGATTTATTTAGTGATGAATCTGTATTGTTTGGTCATGTTATTATAATAATAATGACACCCAATTGGCCTAGCGTTTAAATTAAAAATCTATTGTTTAGTCCCGTGTATAAACAATTAGAACAATTTAAAGCTGAATGCTTCTATTAAACCCATACACATCACGGACTATTCCCCACGCATCCCCTGTCCTTCGAGTTTTTTGATATCCCTCAATGAGGATTTTCAACTTGACTCGATGTTATTTGCCTTTCCTAGTTATATAATATGTGATTATATTGTATGCGGAGTATAAGCTGAAGGCACCACTGGCATGGTAATCAAGTGATAATCCAATGAAACGCTGATAATGGTCCATGTTGAAGCGGAAAATAGTCAGCATAACTTTATAAGGTAAAAAAAATCAGCACGAATATATGATATAGATATTATGACAAATAGGACAAATCATATCAATTTAGAGAGTGACACGAATTGAAGATAGTATGACATAATATGGAATACAATACAAGCGTCTAGTCCCCCATTCAATAATCGACCGTCGTCAAATAAAGAATTTCCGCGTCCATGATCCAAACACCTAATTCATATAATAGCATTGTCACCAAATTAAAAGGATAAATCATAGTATACATAGAACTATCCTAATTTTCAGTCAGACAGAAGCGGTCAACAGTTTTCAAGGATGTCAGCATGACCTCATGATGTTCCAAAAATAATATTCAGGGTAGCCAGTATTCCGCACATCTAAGCTTTTAAAATTCTTAGTTGTAACCGATCCAGTAGTTGGACTCTTACTGGCGGACTTTCAATTGTGTCATTGACAGGTTAAGTATACAGTCATATTATGACTCGCCTAGTTTGCGATATTCTCCTGCATTTAAAATATCTTAACATCTGATAAAGTTTGTTCTTGAATAGAGCCATTTTTGACCAATCGAATACGGCACATTATAGACATTTGGGCTTATAGGAAAGTGGAAAATGGATGTTCTGCTCTGAAAATAATACACAACGCGACGTGCGACGCGAACGTCCGCCGTGAGTTGTATTTGAAGTATTTGGAGGAAAATTCCAAACGCGACGTACAACGGACGTTCGCGTCCCGTCCTCATCGCCGTCTGTCAATAGATTAACCTAGAGAATAGCGAAGCACAAAGACATTTCGTAGCGACCCCACGAGTGCTTCAAACTGACACTTCACACGACCCAATCGGACCACGGATGCCCGTTCAAATGCCCTTTCTCCATTATTCTCTGTCCACGCATGCGCAAATCGGCGGCATATCCAGGATACCCCACCAGTCCGGCGCTGACTTCGCATCCTACCTTCGTGTGTCGGTCCGTAATCATTAACACAATACAGCGATGTTCCTTCTCGACCATCGTATAAAATACATTACATTATTATTTCCGAGAAACGGTCAAAACGCATCTCCGGCAAACTAGGACCGGGAGTTTCTGGGGCCTATACGGGCCCTGGTGCTTCGTCTGTTGCTCTTTGAGAATTCGCTTATTTTAACTGCGGCGATCTAGGATCCGGAGCTTCCCTTGAGCTATGTGGCCCCTGGACCCTCGCCGGTTGGGCTGTCATAGTCGAACTCCCTATGAATTTTCGCTAGATCCTCTCTTGAAGATTCGTGATTCATGTATCTAAGTCTGATAAACGTTCAATATCAGTCCCCCCTCCCCAAAGCCAATATATGATAAGAAGCGGAATATAGGTGACCATCGCCAAATAACGTAATATACCTCGAAATAATTCCATAATAATTACGGGTACTTATATCTTTCTATCTACATGAGCGTCTGGAAACTAGACCTATACGTTGAACTTTGAGCAAAATACCGGCCCGAATATTTGCATTTAGTATACTTAAATGAACCGTGGGCTATACAGCTAATCCGCAAAACTGATATGCTTGTACAACGAGAAGAAAAACTGGTGCAGTCTGCTATATGATTCGTTTTATTTACAGAATTATTTAGGAAGTTGCTATCCGCAAGAAATTATTTCACTTAGTAACCATTACCAGATCATAAAGGCAGTAAAGAACAGAAATAAATTAACATTGAATGCGACAAGCGAATTATTGTGGTTACAAATGTGCGTCAGTTTTGATCACAGCTCAAAAAAAACACTCTCGCGATTATTAATATGATAGATCAGTCTGAGATATTTAAATCGTTCTGTTTGCTTATATCGCCCGGTACTTCATTCACCACCCGGTATTGTAAATTCGAAGTTAAATCAGCAGGTTTTCTACCAGTTTTTTTTCTTTTTCGCTGCACTGCCCGGTACTTTTTATATCGTCTGGTGCACTCTCCTGTAATGTCCCATACAATATTGTGTATGTCAAATATAAATAACGACTATAATTTGCCGTTTCCTAACGTACCCGGTGTATGGTTTTAATCGCACTCTCGTATGTCTGCTTTGGAATCATCTCGCCTATCTTTCCTGGTCGGTCTCCCCCGGTATACTGTTAGAAAATTATAGAACTGGCTGTGATCTTTTCGTTCTTACCGTGATAGATTTATTATACGCCGTTTTCTGTTACCGTCTGGTACGCTTTCGCAGTAGGGCATTTATTTGACATGTTCGATACAACATTTCGTCTGTTTTGTTTTTTGTATCGTTTTCTGATTAAATGTTCAAGTTTTCTCCATACCAATTTGTTTTCTTGTACGCTCTGGTACTTTGTACACCGCTCGGTATTCTCTCCGATGTCGCCTGTTGACGTCCGATGCAAGATTTTGTAAATTATTCATGTTTTACCTGTAAATCCGTTACATTATGGTACACCGCCCTGTACTTTTTACATCGTCCAATACATACCACAATAATCCTTAGGTTGTTCTAGTACTTCTTGAATCGCACGATAAGCGCGCGATTCGATCTAAATATTAAGAATTTTTTATATTCCCGTTTAGGTTGAGGTTTACAAGTATACATCAAGGTATTCCATTCGCCTGATCCGCTGGACTGACCAGTGTTCTCCGGATGACATTTATCGCTACGACAAATATGATACACAAAAACAGAAAAATCACGCCAATGAAGTAACAATATATACCTTAAATTTTATTATGCGAAATTAAGCATCTTTTATTGTACATAGTAGTATATACAACCCCTATGTCGTATTTCTGAGGGGCGGGAGGAAATGAAGCTGTAAATGAATGGGTGGATGCAATCACGGATGACTTCACATCCGGTGACGTCACATCCGTGTCAAAGGTGACTTCCGGGGATGACGTCACTTATGGTCACGTGTTTATATAACGTCACGGATGCCTAAATATGTGGATAAGTCCCCGTCAATACTAATCCCCAGTCTCATTGACAGAGAATCGTCGTGAATGTTCGGTAATCTTACTGTAAGATCTCTGGGAAAGTCCGGAGAACAATTGACCACAGAGTTCAACTTCCACCGTCAGGGTTATAGCCATACATACATTATGCATTGTCATACATGCAGCGATACTATGGACACTCATCAGCCCAGCCAGTACAGCGCCTTGTGACCAATCCAAGTTTTGTTGTTTGTTTGTTTGTTTATTCACCAATCAAAAGGATCAAATTAAACAGTCATATACAGAAAGGGAATGCAAGTACAGTAACATATACAGATTAGAGAACATATATATTGGCTGGAGATAAACCCTGAGGGGTTTGAATTATCCCGGATTAGTTTCAACGTCACTTAACGAGAACCTAGACTCCTCCGTACTTAATATGAACGGTTGAAAATACCCCGGTTTGCATCAGGTGTTAGATGGCGGATATATATACTCGGGACCTGATAGGCCCAATAGGAACCCACTCATGGGTATTTTTCGTGACAGTATGGAGTGTAACATCTTATTTTTCTGCTTTACGATCAGGAATACGTTGTGAGGGGTCTCGAAGCCATGGTATGGATTTTACTGAAAAGGTCTGAGTGCGCGTGGGTGGAGGTGAGCCATCCTTAGTCCGAATCGGTCGTGTTGAGTATCATATTGAAGCACTCGTGGGGCAGCGCCGGGGTGGTTGGGTATCCTGGATATGCCGCCGATTTGCGCATGCGTGGACAGAGAATAATGAAGAAAGGGCATTTGAACGGGCATCCGTGGTCCGATTGGGTCGTGTGAAGTGTCAGTTTGAAGCACTCGTGGGGTAGCTACGAAATGTCTTCGTGCTTCGCTATTCCGTAGGTTAATCTATTGACAGACGGCGACGAGGACGGGACGCGAACGTCCGTTGCACGTCGCGTTTGGAATTTTCCTCCAAATACTTCAAATAAAACTCACGGCGGACGTTCGCGTCGCACGTCGCGTAGCTAAATAATATATAGCCCTCAAGAGTATGAGGGCTATACGTCGGCCCCAGTCACCTCCAGCGAGGATTTTAGATAATTTTATTACGAATCACCCACCTCTGAACCTGCCGTACATCTAATCTCTATCCCCTCCTGCGCACTATTTCAAAATCTTGCACACTATTGTGAAATAGTAACGAATATATCGCCGTCTGAATTTCCCAGACGACTTCCACTTTAAACGCGCCATGTTAACCGTATAGAGTGACGTCACCAACATGGCGCGCGCAGAGAGCTAGAAGTTTCCGACTGGAAAATTCAGACGGCGATATATTCGTTACTATTTCACAATAGTGTGCAAGATTTTGAAATAGTGCGCAGGAGGGGATAGAGTTTAGATGTACGGCAGGTTCAGAGGTAGGTGATTCGTAATAAAATTATCTAAAACCCTCGCTGGAGGTGACTGGGGCCGACGTATAGCCCTCATACTCTTGAGGGCTATATATTATTTAGCTAACGTCGCGTTGTGTATTATTTTCAGAGCAGAACATCCATTTTCCACTTTCCTATAAGCCCAAATGTCTATAATGTGCCGTATTCGATTGGTCACAAATGGCTCTATTCAAGAACAAACTTTATCAGATGTTAAGACATTTTAAATGTAGGAGAATATCGCAAACTAGGCGAGTCATAATATGACTGTATACTTAACCTGTCAATGACACAATTGAAAGTTCGCCAGTAAGAGTTCAACAACTGGATCGGTTACAACTAAGAATTTTAAAAGCTACGATGTGCGGAATACTGGCTACCCTGAATATTATTTTTGGAACATCATGAGGTCATGCTGACATCCTTGAAAACTGTTGACCGCTTCTGTCTGACTGGAAATTAGGCTAGTTCTATGTATACTAAGATTTATCCTTTTAATTTGGTGATAATGTTATTATACGAATTAGGTGTTTGGATCATGGACGCGGAAATTCTTTACTTGACGACGGTTGATTATTGAATGAGGGACTAGACGCTTGTATTGTATTCCATATTATGTCATACTATCTTCAATTCGTGTCACTCTCTAAATTGATATGATTTGTCCTATTTGTCATAATATCTATATCATATATTTGTGCTGATTTTTTTACCTTATAAAGTTATGCTGACTATTTTCCGCTTCAACAGGGACCATTATCAGCGCTTCATTGGATTATCACTGGATTACCATGCCAGTGGTGCCTTCAGCTTATACTCCGCATACAATATAATCACATATTATATAACTAGGAAAGGCAAATAACATCGAGTCAAGTTGAAAATCCTCATTGAGGGATATCAAAAAACTCGAAGGACAGGGGAGGCGTGGGGAATAGTCCGTGATGTGTATGGGTTTAATAGAAGCATTCAGCTTTAAATTGTTCTAATTGTTTATACACGGAACTAAACAATATATTTTTAATTTAAACGCTAGGCCAATTGGGTGTCATTATTATTATAATAACATGACCAAACAATACAGATTTATCACTAAATAAATCGTCAATAACAACACAACAAAAGAGACTATAAAATGTATCAATTCTTCCTTTTCTGTTATGTAAACAATATGCCGTCAAGGAATCGATTCTCTTGCATCACCGCTCTTGTCGCACAGCAGATGTGTTTCATTTTGCAAAATGGAGGTGTACTACATGTGCTGACCAACAGGGGATTGCCGGGTTTATGTAATTCAGGGATCCATTTTATTTACGTTATTAATCTTGATATTTCATATTCATGTTTTGAGAAAAAAAATCGATACATCTTAGCCGACAGTTTTGGAATTTTACTGTGTTGTCCTCACTCTTTCACCTACACCCCCCCCCCCATCAATAATTCACACACCCACAAACACAACTTCCAGTCGTTGAATTCAACCAAATTTGTTTATCTTACAATTTCGATGTGACCGCCAGTTGTTGCGTAAAGATGTTGGCAAACAGGCGTAGTTGTTTCTAAATCAACAGAGCTGATAGCTAAACAATATCAAAACTGTCTTCGTATCAAATCACGCTTAATTATTTCAGGGAAAAAATTTTAGCGAGGGAGACACCTTATTGCTCGGTTTGCATATACTATAACCATTCCCACATGTCATCACAATATCTCAGTGATATCCATACTTAAATATGAATTGTTATCTGAAGTATATGTACAGTACCGACCAGATGAAAGGTTCGCCTAACGGGCTCATCTAACGGACTAACGCGCTTCAAATTAATGCGCTCAGTGGGAGGCCTAACACGCTCCCAACCGCACTCGAAAATTCCTAACGTACGTCTAACGGTCTGCTAACGTTCTCTTTATTCTACGTAACGCGCTCGGACAATGAGCAGGTCGAGCAGCTGCCAGACACGACAGCGGGGGTCAGTAACGTGTTCTTTGTTCAACCTAACGCCTTCGGAGAATTTGACATGCTGGTTATACTAACGTGCGCTTTGTCCGACCTAACGGACTCGCGGGACGAATATTACCAACCAAACCACGGAGGCATATACCTACGTAGACTGGGAGATAGAAAATGATAAAATTAATTAGTTTGACATCTTCGTTTCAATGGCGATGACAAGCTAATAAATTTGATTGCATCGACACTAAAAATATTTGCCCCCGAACTAGAATTACTAGTAGTATCCGAAACATCGAGATATATCTTATAATGTCGGGTTTGTCCATATTCGTTCTGCGAGCGCGTTACGGTGGACAAAGAGCACGTTAGTGTAATAGTCACGACAGTTATCCTAGAGCGTTAGGTTGAACAAAGAGCACGTTAATAACGCATATGGCTTGTCAAAGTGAACTAAAATAATGTCTCGGGACACATTGTCCATTTTTATATGTTTCTATTGAGAAAAATATGTCATGCCGGAGTTGCAAATAAGGAAAAAAATATGCTAGCTAGGTTATTAGATAGTAGCCGGACATTATCGGATATTATTCCCTTTTATGCAGAGCTTATCAGCTACTCGGTCTGCCATTTACACGATGACAGTTTACCTTGGTATATTTTCTCAAACCTGATCGCCTCATATCCATGTCTTGCGCAGGTTTATGAATGAATGATGTTGATCCTTCCTAAAATACTGTCATGACAGATAATAGGTAACCAAACCCGTGTGTCGGATGTGCTCAGACAATTTTGCAAGATCATTACCATTTGTTTCTCATATATAGAAGAAGGTTTTCGCCATTTCATATTAATAGCTGTTCCTTAGTTCCCCTCTCCTCTCCCCCCTCCCCCCTCACCACCAGATAGGTCTGAATGAAGTTAATAAGCTACTTATCAATCAAGGTGGACAGATGAAATATAAAGGAGAAATTGTCACGATACTAGATTTGACAGCGGGGGTCATTAATGTGCTCTTTGTTAAATATAACGCACTCGGACAAACTGGCGTGCAGGTTACTGTAACGTGCAATTTATTTGACATAACGCCCTCGCAGAATGTTGTCAGACAAATTGTTGTAGCAGCCGGGTATTAATATATGGAACGAGGCGAGAACAAAGCATTGAGCTTATAGCCTCGCCAATGCAGCGAGTGGTCTATACCTACTTCGGATGTGCTGTGAGAAGACTTTCCGTACGCGAGCTAAACCGCTCTCCTACGGGCATACGTTTAGACATAGTAAAATACATACGTGTAATATTAAGACATATCAATACGGTACATTATTGTATAATCATACAGTCATATACTCTCTCAGAGTGTCACTCCGATCTATCGTTATATACGGTCGGATCATTAGAATAAAGCTATGATCATTAGAATATACAATTACAAGCGTCTAGTCCGTCACTCATAATCCAGCCGTCGTCCATTAGAGAATATCCGGGTCCATAATCCAAATTACAAGCGTCTAGTCCGTCATTCATAATCCAGCCGTCGTCCATTAGAGAATATCCGCGTCCATAATCCAAAGACCTATTCCATTTCCATATAACAGTATTAGCACCAAATTCAAAAAGACAAAAGTATACATAAACATAGGCTTGTTTCCTGCAAGAGAGAAGCGGTCAACAGTTTTCAATGATGCCGGCAAGACATCATGATGTTCCAAAATATCAAATCCGTATCGCTGATCAGTATTCTTAATCCATAATATTCGTTATAGAGTCGTCATCTAAAAATGATGTACCTCAGTCACGCTTTGATTGTGACTGTTCATATGAGTACCATGAGGATCTTGAAGTACATGGGCTCATACGGCCCTAGCCCCGGGTTAAGCGGAATTAGACACATGTTACGAAACGTAGCGCCATAGATCTTGCACGCTACGTTCGTATTTTGCTATCAGCATGCGATATGTATCGCCAAATTTGAGAAACTTTGAGTGGAGGCGCTTGGTGGAATAGCCCTGTTTTATAAGTTTCTGCAACAATGTTTTGTGACGTTGATTAAAATCATCACATTTAACACAGGATCTAGCAAATGCTACTAAGCGAGATATGTATACGCCATATGCAGGTCCCACTGGAATATTACTATCCAGAAAGGGATAGTTTACGATGTCGAAATTGTAATCATCTCTTTTGTCATAAAGTCGACGAGAGAGAATGCCCGCTTCATTTTTATAGAGGTAGAGATCTAAATAAGATGTGCCTGTAGGGCTATCTGTAGTTTCCTTCAAATCCAGTGAAGGTGGATATATATCCTTCACTGCGTCATTTATATAGCATATAACAGTATTATTCCATATAACAGTATTAGCACCAAATTCAAAAAGACAATCATACTATACATAAACATAGGCTTGTTTCCTGCAAGAGAGAAGCGGTCAACAGTTTTCAATGATGCCGGCCAGACATCATGATGTTCCAAAAATATCAAATCCGTATCGCTGATCAGTATTCTTAATCCATAATATTCGTTGTAAAGTCGTCATCTAAAAATGATGTATCTCAGTCACGCTTTGATTGTGACTGTTCATATGAGTACCATGAGGATCTTGAAGTACATGGGTTCATACGGCCCCTAGCCCCGGGTTAAGCGGAATTAGACACAAGTTACGAAACGTAGCGCCATAGATCTTGCACGCTACGTTCGTATTTTGCTATCAGCATGCGATATGTATCGCCAAATTTGAGAAACTTTGAGTGGAGGCGCTTGGTGGAATAGCCCTGTTTTATAAGTTTCTGCAACAATGTTTTGTGACGTTGATTAAAATCATCACATTTAACACAGGATCTAGCAAATGCTACTGAGCGAGATATGTATACGCCATATGCAGGTCCCACTGGAATATTACTATCCAGAAAGGGATAGTTTACGATGTCGAAATTGTAATCATCTCTTTTGTCATAAAGTCGACGAGAGAGAATGCCCGCTTCATTTTTATAGAGATAGAGATCTAAATAAGATGTGCCTGTAGGGCTATCTGTAGTTTCCTTCAAATCCAGTGAAGGTGGATATATATCCTTCACTGCGTCATTTATATAGCGATTATCCACAGCGAGAAGATCGTCTATATAGCGTTTGGTGAATGAGAAGGAACGGGCTTTGAATGGATCGGTTTTTGAAAGCGCCTGCATATAGTCATATTCATAAGAGAACAGATACAAGTCAGCCAACAGGGGTGCACAGAACGTGTCACAGCCTTGCATAATGTAAGACGGACCCAATTGTAGTGCAGCATGGGTGTTTAGGGCTAGGCCATTCCAATACCACACTCTTCTCCCTCACATTTTACGAGTGCCTCCAGAGCCGCCAATGTCATCCCATGAATTTTGGGAGTAAGTTCTTAACCCTATGTGGCCTGGGCGATTTGAGGTGTACCGCAGCCTGGGGGGAGGGGGAATGGAAAGCGCCCCCTACATATTTTCGCTATCGCTAAGGTTAGAAGGCTGAAACTTACCACACTATATCATTGGATCAAGCTCTACAAGAAAATGTAAAAAGATCCAAGATGACCGCCATTATGACGTCACTGTGACGTCATTTTCAAAAAGAGAATTTTTGGACCATTTTTGGGTCAGAATTTTCCAATTTTTTATTTTGTTTTTTTCTTCGCAAAAACTGCATGATAAATTAGCAAATAATATATGAAATAAGATAGATTTTACCCACTTTTCTAAACAGAAAAGCAAAAATGTTGAAGAAATATGACGAGTGGGTTGGGTGAGTAGGATTTAACGTCGTTTTCAACATTGTTTCAGTCATATCACGACGGTGCCTACATGTGCCAGAACACGAGAGTGTCCACAGTTCCTATTATTCTGGACACTGATCAGCCCAGCTAGTACAGCACCCGGTCACCCATCCAAGTATTGACCGAGCTCAACGCTGCTTAACTTTGGTGATCCGACGAGAACCGGTGTGCCCAACGTGATGCGCCGTACGAGAAATATCACGAAAACATCACTTTCTGATACCCCACATGGCCGCCATTTTGAATTTATCCATGATCCTCTGCTCGGAGGGTCAGGCAAATAGGCTCAAAATGACCCCAATATGATAATCTAAAAAGGCAGCAAGCTTCAGCTCTCATTTTTTTGTCGTTTCGAAGATAGGAGAAAAAACCAACACCAACAACTCGATTCCAAAAATACCATGTTTACATGACCCAAACCCGAAACTCGCACAACATGTCGTCCGCGCGGGCATCTACAGCTGGTGCCAATGGGACACGCGCCCAAATGCGGGCGGACTGGTCAGAATCGCCAAACTGTACATTTTCTCTTCGCACTAAAGTGATTCATCAATAAAATAATTAGAATGAGAGTCCCTGATCGGTGGAGCCCGATACGACGCCCATTTTGATTGATTTAATTCCTAGTGCTCAACATACGGTAAAAGCAACGGTCAATATTTTGAAGTCTATTGAAGAGAAATCTCACATGGCAGTTCTTAACTACTGTGGTCCAGTACTTGTCACCCACAGACTGTCAATCCAAAAATTTGGTTACGGTCTTTATTAAGAATTTCATGATTATACCACCATTCTCCATCAAATTTGAATTTTAATAATAGTCCAATTGTATGCGGACGAACCGGGCCCCACTAGCGTGCGCTCACGTGCTTAGACGCCACAAGCGGAAGTTAGGAGATAGGACGGTTATCTCTGCCTTCTCAGTGGCCACCCTGAGTTAGGGGAGACAGACACGCCAATGTTAGTTGATAGCGGGAATACATGTGTTTACCAAAGGCTTACACTAAGGGTACTTGGACCCAGCTGGTCATGAGTCAAAGCCAAAAACCATAAATAATTTGGCCAGAAAAGAACTTATCGTTTGCTATAGTTCACCATACTGAAAGAGTTAGCTAAGACACTTAGATATTCAGGCAATATAAAATGACTACCGCACGTTCTTTTCGTCTGACCTAAAATATCATAGCGGATTTAGAATCTGGAATAAAACACATTCTCATATTACGATAGAATTCATAAAATGCCTAGGCGATCGTGGGCTACGACGGAGCAGTACGGTGGATGACCAACCTGAAAGCGCATTGAGGCATACATCTCCCTGTCCTATAATATAGAAAATGCTAGAATTAATTAGTTCGTTGTCCTCGTTTCAATAAAGATAACAGGCAAATAAATTCGATTACAGTCGAAACTGAATAAAAATTCAGTCGAACTGGAGTTACTGATTGTATCCCATATATGAATATATACCTCGTCATGTCGAGTTTGTCTATATATAATCGTTCTGCGAGTATGTTACGTTGGACAAAGGACAAGATAGTGAATCATCACTACACTTATTCGAGAGCGTTAGGTTGAACAAAGAGAAGATTAATAACCTAAAAGACTCGACAGAGTGAACAGAAACAATGCCCCAGGGCACAAGGACTATTTTCGTTTGTTTCGGTTGGGAAAATATGCCGTACATGAGTTGCAAATAAAGCAAAAAATATCCTAGCTAGGTTAAGCCCCTATCACACCAAACTACGACAGTAGTACGAATGCCCCGACCCTTGCCAGAATCGGGTGAAATTAGCCGAATTTCAGTACAAATTCAGATTTATGCGTTCCTACTACGACTGTACACGAATGTGCCCCGACTCTGCCAAGACAGCACTGCGACTGCCCGATCTAGCCACCACACTGCCCCGTTCCTACTGCGAATTTACATCCTCGACCGGCACGAATGAGCCACGACAGAGGCACGACCGCACGATATCGCCAAGATCCCGTCAAGACAGTACTGCGACAGGCTCGATTGTGCCACGACCGTACACGAATGTACTGCGACAGGGCAATGACAGCGCCACGATTTTCGAATTTTCTATCACGTCCGCGCCTCTACTATATATACTGCCGATTTTCTGGCTTTCCTCATTCAAGTTTTGTTAGTTCATAGAGCACACATCACGTCACTATGCCACCCAGAAAAATCAAGAGAACCAAGAGTCCCACCAAAGGCAAAGGCAAAGGCAAGACATCAGCTCGTCGCAAGGCTATTCCATCACCACAAGACACCTCTGAGTCTGAACATGCAGACAATGACACAGACCAATCACCAAGGTCCCCTAGCCCACCACCACCACAAGCTGCTGGAGAAGTTGCTGGAGAAGCTGCTGGAGAAGCGGCTGAAGAAGATGTAGAGAGGCCACCCAATGAGAAGAGAACCCGTATCTCTACAGACCTGACTCCCACTGATGAGGAAATGATGGTTGACTTCTTGGAAGAGCACCCCATGATCTATGATAAGAATTTGAACGACTACAGGGATAATGTGAAGAAGGCTGCCTTGTGGGAAGACATATCCAACAAGTTGGAAAGACCCATTGGTTACAACACATATAAGGGAAGTGGGAAGAGGTGCCGACATACTGACTGCGTCACATGACTTCACAGAATAGTCTTCTGGTAAACCTATTCTAAAGGACATACCAAAAATCTAACGATTCATGATATGTGTTGTATCTCAGGTACGCTTTTATTGTACCTGTTCATGTGGTAACTTGGATGATATGACCACACGGCCCCTAGCACCGGCATAAGCGGTATTAGATACAAATCTAGAGAGCTATGATGGAAATGCTCTGACAACTCGTATACTGGTAATTGGTGAGCTGTTTCGCTGTGACAACTCGTACATTGAGATTGGTGAGCTGTATCGTCGTCAGATGTAAATGACGGCAATTAACACAAAAGATCAGTCTGTAAGGCCCGATGTCGACCCAGCATCAACTTCCCACAAATGCCAACATATATCAAAGACCAAAAGGTCTGTACAGGGGCGGGCCTCGGGGACGAAACGTCCACCAGCAGAATCTCGCCATATACAGGAATAAATTACAACACATATAAGGGAAGTGGGAAGAGGTGCCGACATACTGACTGCGTCACATGACTTCACAGAATAGTCTTCTGGTAAACCTATTCTAAAGGACATACCAAAAATCTAACGATTCATGATATGTGTTGTATCTCAGGTACGCTTTTATTGTACCTGTTCATGTGGTAACTTGGATGATATGACCACACGGCCCCTAGCACCGGCATAAGCGGTATTAGATACAAATCTAGAGAGCTATGATGGAAATGCTCTGACAACTCGTGTACTGGTAATTGGTGAGCTGTTTCGCTGTGACAACTCGTACATTGGAGATTGGTG